>OY986435.1:117692974-117928974 GCA_963920525.1 Dichetophora obliterata
TTTCCTTTTGATTACAACGCAATAGTAATTTTTAAAATATTTAAAGAATATAAACCATTTTTTTGGCTATAAATGGACTTATACCTCTTTCAAATATAGCTTCTTGACCATTTATTTCTTTTCTGCTAATCTTTGTGCTCTTAGAATTTGACTTTTTTAATGGGTTTAAACGATAAAAATAATAATTAAAATTGAAAATTATAATCAAAAGAAAAGCATTTAAGACTAAAATTATTAAGGCATATGCTAAGCTTTTACATCATATCACATACTTTGTAAGTTATCTATCTCTATAGTTTTCTCTTGAAATAGGTTTTGAAGTTTTATACTATGACGACAGAGTAATTTGCCGAAAATGTTTGGTTCCTTGTTTTCCAAATAATAAAATAACTTTCAAAGGTGCTTGTTTGGTGCTCTATAAATGTTTTGTAGAAAATTTTGAACATTTCATCCCTTTTGAACCTCATCCAGCATTATTTGCATTTTCAGCCATTTCACAATTTTTCTGTCCGTTTTTTTTACCATTTAAAATATCCTGTTACATAGATTTGGTTGAGACAAATCTTCTCGTTTCATTTCACATAAAAAAAGCTTTTTTTCGTCAATTTTTGATTTCATTAAAGCAGTCCTGAGCAGTATATAAATTGTCCTTTGTTAAGAATCAAAACGATGTCAACCATTAATGTAGCGCAAGCCTTAAGAAGAGCACGCATTAATTATTTTAACTTTTAATTAATTAATTATTTACAATGCTTAGCAAGCATTAATTAATTAATTATGTCATATTTAATTTTATTTCGTAATTCTGCTTAACACGTAATTTAAGCTTAAGAACATTCAATATTTTGTAATAGTAGTTTTTGTAGCAAAAGCTTTTTGTACCTATAAGGGTCCAATCAATTAAATATTAATTAGTGGACATCCATAGACGTCAACATCGGTCAGTTCAAACATGGCCAAGCTCCATGAAGTAATTGAAAATCAACAGGCTGATGGCCAAAAAATTCAGCGCATCATAATAAATTATAAAAAGCAGCATAATAATTTAATAAATTATCAAGTAGTAAATCTTAAAAAAAAATATTTTGAGGATAAGCTTTGTCAACTTCAGGAACTTTTTGACAAATTTGAAGAGAAAGATACGATAATACGAACTGACGAAAAGGAACCACCAGAGCTCGGTTACTTTACTGAAGTCTTTTATGACAAAATTGCAACTATAACCAAGAAATATATCGGCGAATTTTCACAGGTGACTTGGCGTTCTGAGGACAACATATCTCAAAACAATGAACAAAAAGCATTGTCAGAACCTCAACAGAGCTATGACCATTCAAATCAAAGTAACGAATAAGTAACTGCTGCACCAGAAGAAACTTATCAAAATGCAACAAGCATAATACGAAAACAAGATGCCATTATTGAGTCGTTGCATCGCCAGCTTGAATAAAGCTTCTCAAATCTAATTTACTCACTCTCAATTTCGTGAGGTTAAGATCCAAATCATAACAAAACTCTGGGAGCAAGCGAACAGCTACGTAAGATTGATTCCTATCCTTCTTTTATGAAATATAATTCTGTTGAGTCCGATAATGATAATAGTATTTGCAATCTTTTCACTGACTTTTCAAGACGACTCATTCATCATCGTCCTATGATTATTTAAGTTATCCCTTTAATATTCAATCTGGGGATATTTATTTCCCAATAATTGATACAAACAAAGTCTTATCATATTTAAAAAATATTATAACATCATATAATAGTGGTCCTGATAACATACCTTCATGTTTATTAATATATTGCTGTGAAGAATTAGTAACTCCAATCCAAGGTTGCCAGTATCGTGGGAAAAATTTTTAATTGGTCTTGGGAATTTTTTTTTTTTTGGGAACTCCCACGGTATTTTTTATTTCAGCGTGGTATTTGTTAATTGCATGGGAATTTGGGAATTTTTTCTTAAAATTTTTTTTCACTTTTATTAAGCAAAATCTTAATCATAGTATTCGATGATCGACGTATATATACAGAAGAGTAAAGCTATAAGTTTACGCGGTACATTTCTTCGAACTTACTCTTAATATAACGATTAAATTGCATATTTGTTTTAAGAACAAGTTGACATCACAAAATTGCATAAAAACTAACAGCGCATTCTTTTTTGAAAAAAAATTCTGGCCTTTTCTGAAAATTCTACATTTCTGCATGCAAGTGTTAAGCTTACAAAAATTATTTTAAAATTAAAAAAAAAGTTAAACATATAAGTACTACCAAAGCAATGATAGGCAATTTAGAAATTCACAGTTCATGCTTATTAGGGTTTTATGTGCTAATTCTGAGATGTGCTATTTGCCTGCTATCGTTTTGTTTTCGTTTTTCATGTAAACACAAGTTAAGCCGGTGTATTTAAGATGATTGTAGATGTTGAGAATTCTCTCAGTACTTTTCCGCCATGAGCTATACTCTCTGGGGTTTCCTGAGAATTCTCTTAGTGTTCTCACTACGTCAGGAACTTTGTCTAGGTCGCCTAAATTCCCAGAGAATTGCGCATCAATTGTTGCCACTTTTGTATATGCCCTAAGGAATGCTTCTGTAGAGTGTTAGTGTGTTATTTCGTGAACAGCTGTTTTACGTAAATCAAAAAAGAGTTGGCTGGAATATTAAATTGAATTGTTTAACTTTTAATAGAATCACAAACATCTGAGCTGCATATTAAAGATTCCAGCGTTGTTTTGAAAATACATATGAATACTTTTCACTTAAGTTGTACTTACAGTTGCCAAAAAATAGTACATTAAAATATTAGTATATTAAAACATTACAATGAACTGTGAATTGCCCAAATATTTGCAAGATAACTTATCGAATCCATTGGTCAGCAACTATCTTTTAAAATCAAAATTAAATCACAGTTGCCATTATATGCATTATATGCCTGCGTAAGCTGCGCACGTCGCAAAATGAGCTTCTGTAAAAATATCGCTCTTACGCCATTAACATCACACATACGGCCTTCATTGAATACCACTAATATTTATTTCTTTGGTTTCTTAGTTGTAAATAGTTAGTGTAAAAGAAGTGTTAAAAATGTGTTCGGACGTTTTCCATCCCTGATATTAGTTAACGCAAATAACATTTAAAAACCTAAATCTAAGCACAAAACTGATGACACCATGTCTGCGAATGCACGCGCAACCGTTGCAGCACAGTGGTCGACGGGAAGCGACGCGTCAGCAAATTCATAAAAGAACAAACAACAAAACAACAAAATAAAAAACAGGAAACAGGCAGCAGAAGAGTTTAGTTAAGTTATCAAATTATTGTTAGTTTCAGTTCTTAAGTTGAATTCAATTAATAAAGTCGCGTTAAGCGAATAAAAAAAAATATTTTTTTTATATTCAAGTAATGTAGAAAAGTATAACTGGCGCCCAACGTGCTTGTAGTGAAAAAGTGATAAGTCGAAACAAGCTCAAGTCGTCCTAAAGTAGCACGCTGCTATTCGAAAAAAAAGTTCACCTCATCAACTACAGCCGAACCAAGCATAAGTCGAAACAAGCTCAAGTCGTCCTAAAGTAGCACGCTGCTATTCGCAAAAAAAAAATCACCTCATCAACTACAGCCGAACCAAGGATAAGTCAATCTATAGAGAAACGAAAACGTGAGGGAGTGTAAGAAGTTTTCCCAAGTAGTCGAAACAAAACGGATTCAAAAACTCTTATCAGCGCGGGATGTTCTTGGAAAAATATTGTAAGAATTAAATTAAGATTATCAAATTAAGAGTGAAAATTTTAAGAAAATATAAAATCAATCAAGTTTAAAAATAGAAGAAAAATTTTAAAGAATCATTTAAAAAGAAAAAATAAGAAAATTTAAAAAGAAACATAATTTTATGAGTTTAGTATTAAAGTGAAGAAACATTTTTCAAAATCATTCAAAAAGAAAAAATTAGAAAATTTAAAAGCAACAAAATTTGATGAATTTAGTTTAAAATAAAAGTGAAGAAATATTTTAAATAAAAATTTTAGATTAAGATAATTTAAAAAATTTTTTTTTTATAACCATTGACCTAAGAGTGAAAAAAAATTTTTTTTTTCCTTTTTGAAAGTTATATTTTAGAGCTTTAAAAAACTAATTATTCAAGAGTGATCAATTAACTATCAAATCAAAAATCATTTTAACGAATAATCTCCAAAATTCCCAAGCACGTAAAAGAAAAACACAAAAAAATACCATGACAGAATCTTCAGGTACTAATAATGTTTTACCAAATTTCCAACTCCCAAATATTAACCTACCCCCTCCAAATCAAAACATATTAAATACTCCAAATCAAGTAGCGGCAACACCCGAATTCGAAGCACTTGTTACAAGTATTGTCGCAAAAGTCTGTAACGACCAATGCAAAAATATTGTACAAAATATAATTAATCCTCATGCCAACTTTTACAAGGGAATAGAACAGAGTATTGATGCGCAAGTCTTTGGGAATTTAGGCGACCTAGACAAAGTTCCTGACGTAGTGAGAACACTAAGAGAATTCTCAGGAAACCCCAGTGAGTATAGCTCATGGCGGAAAAGTATTGAGAGAATTCTCAACATCTACAATCATCTTAAAGGCACACCAAAATACTTCGGTATTCTTAATACCATAAGAAATAAAATCACAGGCAACGCAGACGCGGTACTTGAGTCATATAATACACCACTAAATTGGGAATGTATTTCTAAATGCCTAACAACTCATTACGCTGACAAACGCGATTTGGGTACTTTGGTATACCAAATGACTACCCTAACGCAAGGTAGCCATAGCCTTGAACAATACTACCAAATGGTATACCAACACCTGACATTAATACTGAACAAAATCTCTAGTATGGATACTTCTCCATATGCAATACATTTGTTAACCGAAACCTACAGAGACAAGGCATTAGATTCCTTCATTAGAAGACTAAGAGGTGATCTACCCCGACTATTAGGAATTAGAGAACCTGCAGACTTGCCTCAAGCTTTATATCTATGCTAAAAACTGGAAAACCAAAATTATCGTTCACAACATGCTAACATTCCTAACGCTAATAGCAGAAAACCACCACCTCAACTGACACCTCGTAAGCCATTTTATACAAACCAACAACAACAGCAGTTTTTCCCACATTTAGCACATGTCCCCCAAACATTTAGTAAAAGTCCCCAATTCAACCAATACCATCAATATCAACGACCATTTCAACAACCTCTCCAACACCCTCAATACAATCCCTTTCAACAACACGGTCCACTTCGACCAACTGCTCCAAAGCCATTGGCTAGGCCAGAACCAATGGACATCGACCAGAGCATGCGCTCAAGAGGAATAAATTACATGAATAGGCCAAAATCGCAAAATCCTTTATTTAATAAAAGACCAAACGAGCAATACACACCACCTTCATCCATGCAAGTACACCCACCTAAAATACAGAGAAACTTCCATGTGTCAGCGACACCAATAGATTATTATCATGACACTAAATCAATAGACAATCCAAACCCAGATCAAGATAACAAAGAAGTCAACAATATTTCTAACAAAGCTTATCCTCCTCAATATGAGACTAGCAATTACGATTCTTTAGTTGATTCTATGGCAACAATACATGTTGGAGACGAGACCCTAAGCGACTATATGCCAAGTCAAAACAACTACTATGAAGAACCAAACGATTACGCAGATATTCATTTTTTAGATTAACAAGCTCGTCCTTACCATAATTTGAATGTAAGACGAGCGACGGTAAAATCTTACGATTCTTAGTCGATACAGGATCAAATAAAAATTATATACAGCCAAGTTTAGCAATAAATCCAACTCCAAACAAACAAAATTTTTATGCAAATTCAGTCGGCGGCAAAGTTGAAATAACTCAACACACCATGATAAATCTTTTTGGTATGAATACTATTAAAATACAATTTTTCATTTTACCCACACTCAAATCCTTTCATGGGATTTTTGGTAACGATAGTCTTAAAGACTTATCAGCTGTCATCTTTACGAAAGAAAGTTATATGCTTATAAAAAATAAACTAAAAATTCGACTCAAACAACAAATTTCAGAAGCAATAAACTCTGTTACTCTCAGAGACAGCCACATGTCATACGCAAAATACGCAAACCTTTTTGTAGATCCAGACGAGAAACTCACATTTACGACAAAAGTTAAAGGGAGAATTAGAACAACAAGTGATGAACCGACCTACACTACATCCTACCCCTACCCAATGTCTCTAAAAGACGAAGTGGATAAACAAATTGATCAACTTCTAAAAGATGGTATTATCCAACCTTCAAGATCTCCATACAACGCACCAGTATGGATAGTGCCAAAAAAGACTGATGCTTCTCTTAAAAAAAAAAACAGATTAGTAATAGATTACAGGAAACTTAATTCAATAACTATTCCAGACCGCTACCCTATACCAGAAATCAACGAAGTGTAATCGCAACTTGGCCAAAACAGAATTTTCACAGACTCGACGTAAAAAATGGATTCCACCAAATTAAATTACACGAAAGTGATGTCGAAAAGACAGCCTTTTCGGTTAGTAACGGAAAGTACGAATTCGTCCGACTCCCATTTGGGTTAAAAAACGCTTTATCTATATTTCAAAGAGCCTTGGATGATATTTTAAGGGAACATATAGGCAAGATATGCTTCGTCTATATAGACGACATAGTAGTCTTCAGTAAAGATGAGGAATCTCATTTCAAAAATTTATCCACAATCTTTAAAACACTTCAAGATGCAAACCACAAAGTTCAAATGGATAAATGCGAATTTTTAAAAGACAGCGTAGAATTTTTAGGATTTATTTTATCAGCAGAAGGCATTAAAACAAACCCAAGTAAGGTAGAAGCAATAAATCAATTCCCATGTCCAAAGACACTCAAAGACCTAAGATCTTTTTTAGGCCTATCAGGGTTTTACTGAAGATTCATCAGAGACTATGCGAAATTAGCAAAACCCCTGACAGTCCTTCTCAGAGGGGAAGATGGACGAACGTCCAAGCAAGCCTCTAGTAAAAAAATTATAAAATTTGATAACGACGCTCTTGAAGCTTTTCAAAAAATAAAAAACTCTCTCATATCCGAAGATGTTGTTCTTAGATTTCCAGACTTTAAAAAGAATTCCACTTGACCACGGACGCTTCTAACTTTGCTATAGGAGCAGTGCTAGAACAAGACGGAAAGCCTATAACGTTTATCTCCCGAACTCTCTCTAAGTCAGAAGAAAAATTTGCAACCAATGAAAGAGAAATGTTGGCCATTATATGGGCAATAAAAACTCTCAGAAATTATCTCTACGGTCCAGCAATTGTTAAGATATTTACAGATCATCAACCTCTGACTTACGCGTTGAGCAATAAAAATACAAACAACAAGCTAAAATGTTGGAAAGCAATATTACAATAGAAGAATACAATTACGAGTTAAGATACAAACCCGGTAGAACCAACGTTGTGGCCGACACACTATCGAGACCACCGATAAATAGCGATGTCAACCCTTTGACTGTAACTCAACATAGTGACGAAAGCTCAGGACAAGACCTCATTCAGATTGCAGAAGAACCCATAAATGTGTTCAAAAATCAAATCATCCTTATGGAAGGGCATGAAACGTCATATGACTTCAAAATAATATTCCCTACTTACCACCGACACACAATAATAGAACCAGAATTTTCTGACAACAGAATAATTGATATTCTGAAAAGTTACCTGAATCCATCTGTTATAAACGGCTTACAGACCAGTGAAAGAATCTTAGGACAAATTCAAGAAATTTATCCTATCCACTTCAGACAATATAGAATTAGATTTACTAGGAAAATAGTAACAGACTTAGTGAACGAAAATCAACAAGAAGCTGAGATTATCAGAGAACACGAACGTGCACACAGAAATATTAAAGAAAATAAATTACAGATTCTAACTAAATTTTATTTCCCCCAAATGCGTCGTAAGGTTGAAAAAATAGCAAAATAATGCAAAATATGTAAAGAACATAAATATGACAGGCACCCCAGTAAGCCTATGATACAAGCGACTCCTATACCTACATACCCTCGACAGATAGTACATATAGACATTTACTTTTCGAATAAACGGGTTATTCTTACAGCCATTGATAAGTTTTCAAAATACGCCTTAGTAAGAATTCTTAAATCAAGATCCGCTGAAGACATCAAACAATCTTTAAGAGAACTAATACTATCGTTCGGTGTTCCAAATACCATAGTAGTAGATAACGAGAAATCTCTGAACTCTAATGCCGTTCTTTTTATGGTAGAAAATTTTTTTAATATAACAGTCTTTAAAACACCTCCATATACAAGTACAGCGAATGGCCAAATAGAGCGTTTCCACTCAACATTATCTGAAGTGATTCGCTGCTTAAAATCTCAAAACCCTCATTACACATTCCCAGAACTTCTCGACAAAGCTATTCTTGAATACAACAACTCCATACATTCAACGACAAACAAAAAACCAAAAGACGTTTTTTTTGCAAGAAAGCTTTCTAATAATCCTGAACAACTAGAAAGAGAAAGAAAAAGAACCTCACACAAGATCAAAGAGAAACAAGATACAGATTTAGAATATCACAATAGGAAAAAGACCCCTATCAGAGAATTTACAGTTGGAGAAGTCATCTATGTAAAAGTTAACAAAAGATTAGGAAACAAACTATCTCCCAAGTACAGGAAAGAAATAGTTAGAGAAAATAAAAATTCAACCGTTATTACCGAAACAGGAAAAACTGTACACAAAAGTCTCATTAAAAATTAACACCCTCTTTTTAGGTTGTTGGCTCACCTCTGCATTACATATGCAGATATTCAAATTTTGGATTACACGAACTCACAGCTCATAACATTAAAACACGGAACAGCAAAAATACAAGAGGGAACCTTCAAAATAATCCATGTAATAGATACAGAACATTATGGCAAATTAACGAAGGAACTAGAAAATACAATCGCACAAGAAATCCCGAACAATCATCCCTTACATCCTTTCCTCGTTCCCAAGACAACCCAAATTCACACACTCCTTTCCAAACTCATTCCTAAAGCAAAGAATAAAAGATCTTTAGATTTTATCGGTTCGGCATGGAAATGGACTGCCGGTAGCCCGGATCATCATGACCTGGAAATTATAAACAAAAATATAGATAATTTGCTAGAAAATAATGATAAACAAATAATAATAAACAAAAAATTTCTGGATAAGATTAATAAAATAAATGATAGAAGTAATGAAATACTAAAGAACATTAAAAATAATGAAAATATTAAATTAGAAATAGGTCTTAAAATTAAATATAAACTTCAATTAATCAAAGAAGAGCTTGTCAATATTGAATACGCCTTACATTGGGCAAAATCAAATATTGTAAATTCATTTATATTATCTAATATAGAAGTAAGTACCATTGAAAAATTAATTGAAAAAGAAGAAATCCCATATATAAATATTGAAGAAGAATTAGAATCTAGTGATATAAAAATAGCCGCAAATGGCACATCTATAATTTATATTTTAAGCTTACCTACAACTAATGAAGAAATTTGTGAAAAAATACGACTCAAAGGAGTAAAAAAGCATAATAAAATACATAAAATTGATTTTGAAGAAATACTAAGATGTAAAAGAAAAATATATGGACTAAGAAATGAATGTAAAGAATATAATAAAATAACTATTTTTAATGAAAGTAATCTTAAGGAAATTGGTAATGATAATTGTATTAGTAGCCTTATTAATAGTAAAAGCCCAAACTGTACGAGTATGAACGCTGACCACATAGTTATCATAGAAGAATTGCAACCAGGAATACTGTTTTTAAATGACTTCAATGGAACAATCGAGATCGATGATCAATCACTGGAATTAAGTGGAACATTCATAATCAAGCACCATAACTCCACAATTAAAGTGCAAAATAAGATTTTTTACGTACACGAAGTGAGCAACCCTTACCAGCCGTTTTGCAACAACAGAATCCAAAATCGCCTCTCGAGGAGATGCTGTCCTTACAATTGATGAAGGAACTATCGATAGAAAACAGAAAGAAGCTAGAGACGATCAATAAAGTCAATAAAGTTGGTCTAACGTCAAATTTAGCGCCCATAGTTTCACTAATAATAGCCATAACAGTCATAGCCGCCAAAATTCCAGAGAAATTAAAAACAAGGAAAATTTGCAATAAAAAATCCCCGACCCAAATACAAGCTGAAATGACCAAATCAACAGTAATTGGAATCGAAGATATTTCGAAACACCTACGGTCATCGAACGAGGATGTTCAAATTTAAGGGCGGAGGAGTCTACGCAAATAACATTTAAAAACCTAAATCTAAGCACGAAACTGATGACACCATGTCTGCGAATGCACGCGCAACCGTTGCAGCACAGCGATCGACGGGAAGCGACGCGTCAGCAAATTCATAAAAGAACAAACAACAAAACAACAAAATAAAAAAACAGGAAACAGGCAGAAGAAGAGTTTAGTTAAGTTATAAAATTATTGTTACTTTCAGTTCTTAAGTTGAATTCAATTAATAAAGTCGCGTTAAGCGAATAAAAAAAAAAATATTTTTTTTATATTCAAGTAATGTAGAAAAATATAACTTATTTAAGCTAACGCAACAGCTTGAACTTCAACCGAATTCTTGCAAAACCTCAACGGAACCCCTACACCCCACACGCGCAGCCCAAAAGTAGAGCAGACAGCAAGATAAAGCCAAGAACCAGCGTTCCCGTGAGAAGCGCTCAGTCAGCGGAACCTTTAAACATCGGAAAGACACGTACGGGCCTTAGCTTTAGTCAACAAGTAGATTAAGAAATATTTTGTAAACTAGTTCTAAGTTAATGTCAGACTAATGAAGACCTGTCGGTCCAAAAAAATATGTTTTTTTATAAATTAAATGATAATTTAATTTAACTTATACAAACACAAAAAACCAAACTAATATTCTTAAATAACCTTCTTAATGAATTAAAAATATTTATATCTGAAGTCACAAAGCACTAATATTTTTGAAAACTTTATATTTATTTTATTTTGTTTATCTTTTATATCTGAAATCACTTATGTATATTATTTTATATTAGAAATAAGTACCTCAATTTTTTTAAAATCATATTGTGTTGAAATTAACTGTTTATCTCTTTACAGAGCACAAATATCTTTTAAAACTAATATATACTTTATTTTGTCTATTTTTTATTTTCGAGTTTTGAAGTCACTTACATTATTTTAAATTAAAAATAAGTACCTAAATTTTTGAAAAATCATATTGTGTTAAATTAATTGTTTAGCACTTCACAAAGCAAAAATATCTTTGAAAACTGTATACATATTTTATTTATTAAAGTTTTTTTCCTAAATTACCTTATTACAATAAATACAAATTCTAAATGCTTGATAGTTTAAATCATAATTGATTTTAAATACAAATTCTAGTTGTTTGATAGAAATCGTTAGATTTAAAATCGTTTATTTAGCTTAAGGTCAAAGTAAGAACAATTAATTGTACTAACGAATCTTTCCAAAGAAACAAAAACAACAACAAAGTTGTTTCAATATGAAAAGGAAAAAAAATCACTAGCTGATTTTATTGCAATTTCGGCCATGCTAAAGGTTTATCAGAAATCTTTGTGATACCCGTGAAAGCGCGCACTAACGCACTGCACCACAGAGGCGATGAGATTTGAAGTGTCAATTTCTCAGTTTTCTCAAATTTCATATATTCACATTTGTTGTTGTATTTTTGCTTTGCTTTAGTCTTTATGCTTATGTTATTATTTGTTGACCTTAAGATCAATAAACGATTTTAAACTATCAAACAACTAGAATTTGTATTTAAAATCAAGTATTTAAATCATATAAAGTCAACATAATAAATAACAAGGTCATTTAGGAAAAAACTTTAATCAAATGATAGAGCTCGACCAAACAGAAACAGCTGAAAACAAAATCAGCAAAAATCTAAAAACAACTTCAGTAAACATGCTTTGTTAGTGGAAGACTTCCAGCAGACTGTTGGACTCCATAAATAATAACATTAGCATAAAGACTATAGTAAAGCAAAAATACAACAACAAATATGATTATATGAAATTTGAGAAAACTGAGAAATTGACACTTCAAATCTCATCGCCTCTGTGGTACAGTGCGCTAGTGCGCGCTTGCACGGGTATCACAAAGATTTCTGATGAAGCCTTTAGCACGGCCGAAATTGCAATATAATCAGCTAGTGATTTTTTTTCCTTTTCATATTGAAACAACTTTGTTGTTGTATTTGTTTCTTTGGAAAGATTCGTTAGAACAATTAATTGTTCTAACTTTGACCTTAAGCTCAATAAACGATTTTAAACTATCAAACAACTAGAATTTGTATTTAAAATCAAGTATGATTTAAACTATCAAACATTTAGAATTTGTATTTAAATCATATAAAGTCAACATAATATTTTATTTATTTTTTATTCTGAAGTCACTTTTATTATTTGATATTAGAAATAAATACCTAAATAATTGAAAAATCGTATTGTGTTAAAATGAATGAATCTCAAATATAAGACTTAAACATGTGATATGTATTACAAATAACTTTATGTGAAACAATTTGTATGTTATTTATTTGTTGTAGTTTTAAAACAACGACAATAAATGCAAAATTTTTAACTTTGGACGTGTTTATTTATTTCTGCTTATTTAAATGCAAAAATTTCTGGTATTTTTCAAAATTTCTTATACATAAAGGATTTTTCGTGGTGTTTTTTAATACGTATGGGATTTTTGGTGGTATATTTAAAATGCGTGGTATTTTTGTGGTAATTTTTAATGATCGTGGGGTTTTTTGGTATTTTTTAATTGCTGTGGGAATTTTTTTGTTTATCTTTGCCATTAGATTTTTTGTGGTATTTAATTTATGTTACTTTGGGAAAAAGGTAATTTTCATGGGAATTTTTCCGAATTTGGGCCGGCAACCTTGGTCGCGTGCAGTATTTTGTTTGCTTACTTAATGCCATAGTTCAATAAATGTGTTAAAATGGGTTGCCGTGCATACTTTTTGTGTTTAATTTTAAAAAATGTTATTTTTGAAATGCAGAATTAACTTTAGAATTAAGTACTTAAATAAGCACCTTAAAATTGAAAAACAACAAAAAACTTGAGAAAATAAAAAACTATCAATAGTTATTAGTTATTAGTATTAGCAATAGTAATAACATCCCACTTTTATTTCAAGAAAGTTCACTTCAAATAATTGCGAATATTATGTATTGGGGAGACTATGCGAAATTAGCAAAACCCCTGACAGTCCTTCTCAGAGGGGAAGATGGACGAACGTCCAAGCAAGCCTCTAGTAAAAAAATTATAAAATTTGATAACGACGCTCTTGAAGCTTTTCAAAAAATAAAAAACTCTCTCATATCCGAAGATGTTGTTCTTAGATTTCCAGACTTTAAAAAGAATTCCACTTGACCACGGACGCTTCTAACTTTGCTATAGGAGCAGTGCTAGAACAAGACGGAAAGCCTATAACGTTTATCTCCCGAACTCTCTCTAAGTCAGAAGAAAAATTTGCAACCAATGAAAGAGAAATGTTGGCCATTATATGGGCAATAAAAACTCTCAGAAATTATCTCTACGGTCCAGCAATTGTTAAGATATTTACAGATCATCAACCTCTGACTTACGCGTTGAGCAATAAAAATACAAACAACAAGCTAAAATGTTGGAAAGCAATATTACAATAGAAGAATACAATTACGAGTTAAGATACAAACCCGGTAGAACCAACGTTGTGGCCGACACACTATCGAGACCACCGATAAATAGCGATGTCAACCCTTTGACTGTAACTCAACATAGTGACGAAAGCTCAGGACAAGACCTCATTCAGATTGCAGAAGAACCCATAAATGTGTTCAAAAATCAAATCATCCTTATGGAAGGGCATGAAACGTCATATGACTTCAAAATAATATTCCCTACTTACCACCGACACACAATAATAGAACCAGAATTTTCTGACAACAGAATAATTGATATTCTGAAAAGTTACCTGAATCCATCTGTTATAAACGGCTTACAGACCAGTGAAAGAATCTTAGGACAAATTCAAGAAATTTATCCTATCCACTTCAGACAATATAGAATTAGATTTACTAGGAAAATAGTAACAGACTTAGTGAACGAAAATCAACAAGAAGCTGAGATTATCAGAGAACACGAACGTGCACACAGAAATATTAAAGAAAATAAATTACAGATTCTAACTAAATTTTATTTCCCCCAAATGCGTCGTAAGGTTGAAAAAATAGCAAAATAATGCAAAATATGTAAAGAACATAAATATGACAGGCACCCCAGTAAGCCTATGATACAAGCGACTCCTATACCTACATACCCTCGACAGATAGTACATATAGACATTTACTTTTCGAATAAACGGGTTATTCTTACAGCCATTGATAAGTTTTCAAAATACGCCTTAGTAAGAATTCTTAAATCAAGATCCGCTGAAGACATCAAACAATCTTTAAGAGAACTAATACTATCGTTCGGTGTTCCAAATACCATAGTAGTAGATAACGAGAAATCTCTGAACTCTAATGCCGTTCTTTTTATGGTAGAAAATTTTTTTAATATAACAGTCTTTAAAACACCTCCATATACAAGTACAGCGAATGGCCAAATAGAGCGTTTCCACTCAACATTATCTGAAGTGATACGCTGCTTAAAATCTCAAAACCCTCATTACACATTCCCAGAACTTCTCGACAAAGCTATTCTTGAATACAACAACTCCATACATTCAACGACAAACAAAAAACCAAAAGACGTTTTTTTTGCAAGAAAGCTTTCTAATAATCCTGAACAACTAGAAAGAGAAAGAGAAAGAACCTCACACAAGATCAAAGAGAAACAAGATACAGATTTAGAATATCACAATAGGAAAAAGACCCCTATCAGAGAATTTACAGTTGGAGAAGTCATCTATGTAAAAGTTAACAAAAGATTAGGAAACAAACTATCTCCCAAGTACAGGAAAGAAATAGTTAGAGAAAATAAAAATTCAACCGTTATTACCGAAACAGGAAAAACTGTACACAAAAGTCTCATTAAAAATTAACACCCTCTTTTTAGGTTGTTGGCTCACCTCTGCATTACATATGCAGATATTCAAATTTTGGATTACACGAACTCACAGCTCATAACATTAAAACACGGAACAGCAAAAATACAAGAGGGAACCTTCAAAATAATCCATGTAATAGATACAGAACATTATGGCAAATTAACGAAGGAACTAGAAAATACAATCGCACAAGAAATCCCGAACAATCATCCCTTACATCCTTTCCTCGTTCCCAAGACAACCCAAATTCACACACTCCTTTCCAAACTCATTCCTAAAGCAAAGAATAAAAGATCTTTAGATTTTATCGGTTCGGCATGGAAATGGACTGCCGGTAGCCCGGATCATCATGACCTGGAAATTATAAACAAAAATATAGATAATTTGCTAGAAAATAATGATAAACAAATAATAATAAACAAAAAATTTCTGGATAAGATTAATAAAATAAATGATAGAAGTAATGAAATACTAAAGAACATTAAAAATAATGAAAATATTAAATTAGAAATAGGTCTTAAAATTAAATATAAACTTCAATTAATCAAAGAAGAGCTTGTCAATATTGAATACGCCTTACATTGGGCAAAATCAAATATTGTAAATTCATTTATATTATCTAATATAGAAGTAAGTACCATTGAAAAATTAATTGAAAAAGAAGAAATCCCATATATAAATATTGAAGAAGAATTAGAATCTAGTGATATAAAAATAGCCGCAAATGTCACATCTATAATTTATATTTTAAGCTTACCTACAACTAATGAAGAAATTTGTGAAAAAATACGACTCAAAGGAGTAAAAAAGCATAATAAAATACATAAAATTGATTTTGAAGAAATACTAAGATGTAAAAGAAAAATATATGGACTAAGAAATGAATGTAAAGAATATAATAAAATAACTATTTTTAATGAAAGTAATCTTAAGGAAATTGGTAATGATAATTGTATTAGTAGCCTTATTAATAGTAAAAGCCCAAACTGTACGAGTATGAACGCTGACCACATAGTTATCATAGAAGAATTGCAACCAGGAATACTGTTTTTAAATGACTTCAATGGAACAATCGAGATCGATGATCAATCACTGGAATTAAGTGGAACATTCATAATCAAGCACCATAACTCCACAATTAAAGTGCAAAATAAGATTTTTTACGTACACGAAGTGAGCAACCCTTACCAGCCGTTTTGCAACAACAGAATCCAAAATCGCCTCTCGAGGAGATGCTGTCCTTACAATTGATGAAGGAACTATCGATAGAAAACAGAAAGAAGCTAGAGACGATCAATAAAGTCAATAAAGTTGGTCTAACGTCAAATTTAGCGCCCATAGTTTCACTAATAATAGCCATAACAGTCATAGCCGCCAAAATTCCAGAGAAATTAAAAACAAGGAAAATTTGCAATAAAAAATCCCCGACCCAAATACAAGCTGAAATGACCAAATCAACAGTAATTGGAATCGAAGATATTTCGAAACACCTACGGTCATCGAACGAGGATGTTCAAATTTAAGGGCGGAGGAGTCTACGCAAATAACATTTAAAAACCTAAATCTAAGCACGAAACTGATGACACCATGTCTGCGAATGCACGCGCAACCGTTGCAGCACAGCGATCGACGGGAAGCGACGCGTCAGCAAATTCATAAAAGAACAAACAACAAAACAACAAAATAAAAAAACAGGAAACAGGCAGAAGAAGAGTTTAGTTAAGTTATAAAATTATTGTTACTTTCAGTTCTTAAGTTGAATTCAATTAATAAAGTCGCGTTAAGCGAATAAAAAAAAAAATATTTTTTTTATATTCAAGTAATGTAGAAAAATATAACTTATTTAAGCTAACGCAACAGCTTGAACTTCAACCGAATTCTTGCAAAACCTCAACGGAACCCCTACACCCCACACGCGCAGCCCAAAAGTAGAGCAGACAGCAAGATAAAGCCAAGAACCAGCGTTCCCGTGAGAAGCGCTCAGTCAGCGGAACCTTTAAACATCGGAAAGACACGTACGGGCCTTAGCTTTAGTCAACAAGTAGATTAAGAAATATTTTGTAAACTAGTTCTAAGTTAATGTCAGACTAATGAAGACCTGTCGGTCCAAAAAAATATGTTTTTTTATAAATTAAATGATAATTTAATTTAACTTATACAAACACAAAAAACCAAACTAATATTCTTAAATAACCTTCTTAATGAATTAAAAATATTTATATCTGAAGTCACAAAGCACTAATATTTTTGAAAACTTTATATTTATTTTATTTTGTTTATCTTTTATATCTGAAATCACTTATGTATATTATTTTATATTAGAAATAAGTACCTCAATTTTTTTAAAATCATATTGTGTTGAAATTAACTGTTTATCTCTTTACAGAGCACAAATATCTTTTAAAACTAATATATACTTTATTTTGTCTATTTTTTATTTTCGAGTTTTGAAGTCACTTACATTATTTTAAATTAAAAATAAGTACCTAAATTTTTGAAAAATCATATTGTGTTAAATTAATTGTTTAGCACTTCACAAAGCAAAAATATCTTTGAAAACTGTATACATATTTTATTTATTAAAGTTTTTTTCCTAAATTACCTTATTACAATAAATACAAATTCTAAATGCTTGATAGTTTAAATCATAATTGATTTTAAATACAAATTCTAGTTGTTTGATAGAAATCGTTAGATTTAAAATCGTTTATTTAGCTTAAGGTCAAAGTAAGAACAATTAATTGTACTAACGAATCTTTCCAAAGAAACAAAAACAACAACAAAGTTGTTTCAATATGAAAAGGAAAAAAAATCACTAGCTGATTTTATTGCAATTTCGGCCATGCTAAAGGTTTATCAGAAATCTTTGTGATACCCGTGAAAGCGCGCACTAACGCACTGCACCACAGAGGCGATGAGATTTGAAGTGTCAATTTCTCAGTTTTCTCAAATTTCATATATTCACATTTGTTGTTGTATTTTTGCTTTGCTTTAGTCTTTATGCTTATGTTATTATTTGTTGACCTTAAGATCAATAAACGATTTTAAACTATCAAACAACTAGAATTTGTATTTAAAATCAAGTATTTAAATCATATAAAGTCAACATAATAAATAACAAGGTCATTTAGGAAAAAACTTTAATCAAATGATAGAGCTCGACCAAACAGAAACAGCTGAAAACAAAATCAGCAAAAATCTAAAAACAACTTCAGTAAACATGCTTTGTTAGTGGAAGACTTCCAGCAGACTGTTGGACTCCATAAATAATAACATTAGCATAAAGACTATAGTAAAGCAAAAATACAACAACAAATATGATTATATGAAATTTGAGAAAACTGAGAAATTGACACTTCAAATCTCATCGCCTCTGTGGTACAGTGCGCTAGTGCGCGCTTGCACGGGTATCACAAAGATTTCTGATGAAGCCTTTAGCACGGCCGAAATTGCAATATAATCAGCTAGTGATTTTTTTTCCTTTTCATATTGAAACAACTTTGTTGTTGTATTTGTTTCTTTGGAAAGATTCGTTAGAACAATTAATTGTTCTAACTTTGACCTTAAGCTCAATAAACGATTTTAAACTATCAAACAACTAGAATTTGTATTTAAAATCAAGTATGATTTAAACTATCAAACATTTAGAATTTGTATTTAAATCATATAAAGTCAACATAATATTTTATTTATTTTTTATTCTGAAGTCACTTTTATTATTTGATATTAGAAATAAATACCTAAATAATTGAAAAATCGTATTGTGTTAAAATGAATGAATCTCAAATATAAGACTTAAACATGTGATATGTATTACAAATAACTTTATGTGAAACAATTTGTATGTTATTTATTTGTTGTAGTTTTAAAACAACGACAATAAATGCAAAATTTTTAACTTTGGACGTGTTTATTTATTTCTGCTTATTTAAATGCAAAAATTTCTGGTATTTTTCAAAATTTCTTATACATAAAGGATTTTTCGTGGTGTTTTTTAATACGTATGGGATTTTTGGTGGTATATTTAAAATGCGTGGTATTTTTGTGGTAATTTTTAATGATCGTGGGGTTTTTTGGTATTTTTTAATTGCTGTGGGAATTTTTTTGTTTATCTTTGCCATTAGATTTTTTGTGGTATTTAATTTATGTTACTTTGGGAAAAAGGTAATTTTCATGGGAATTTTTCCGAATTTGGGCCGGCAACCTTGGTCGCGTGCAGTATTTTGTTTGCTTACTTAATGCCATAGTTCAATAAATGTGTTAAAATGGGTTGCCGTGCATACTTTTTGTGTTTAATTTTAAAAAATGTTATTTTTGAAATGCAGAATTAACTTTAGAATTAAGTACTTAAATAAGCACCTTAAAATTGAAAAACAACAAAAAACTTGAGAAAATAAAAAACTATCAATAGTTATTAGTTATTAGTATTAGCAATAGTAATAACATCCCACTTTTATTTCAAGAAAGTTCACTTCAAATAATTGCGAATATTATGTATTGGGGAGATTCCGATTATCGGGGCGCCAAGCTCTAAAAATGCCGTTTTGAAGTACTTATTGCGAAAAGAAGATTCACCGATGTAATTATCGATACATCGATTTGTTATCGAGTTCTCGATTTTTTAAGACATTTTTCTTTTTTACAAGTAAACTGGCTATATTTTTCATAATATATAACCGATATTGATGGTTAGGCTTGATTGGTGCTATTGATAGCTAACATAAGTTTTCAAAAACATTTTAAATTAACTAAATCCTTAGAATGTAACCTAATCCTGTTTTTGCACGGTCTCTTTTTACACGATTTTGAAATAACACGGTCGACAGAAATAAACTTATCCTGTTTTTACACGTTATTTTCACGTTTTGATTTTTTTTTACACGATATTTTCTGGAACGTATGTACCGTGCAAAAACAGGATTAGGGTACAGTAAATTATTGAAGTCAGAAAATTCATCTTTCATTTGTTGTATAAAATATATGATTTATTTATTCTCTGTTGAAATAATTGCATAATTGCAGATATATTTAAGACTTAACTCGTACAAAAATAAGACAAGAAGAATCATGATTTCCCAATTTACGGAATGTTAATTTTAAACCATGTTAATTCTATTTTTATACCATATTTGGTGAATTTATACTGTAAAAACACGTTTGAAATTTGATTATTTTTGTTTTCTAGTATGTAGAGTAAATTTTATCTATAATTTTGGCATACTTTGTCTAATATCTTGTGATATATTAAAAAATATATACATTTACACATCAACTGAAAGGTTTAATTAGAGGTTTTTTGAATAAGATATTTTTTTTGCATATTAATAACATGACTTTTGGAGGAAACAACGGGTTTATCATTATAAAAAGTAAATATACTATGAAATCTCTAATATAATGAAATGTGTTTCTTAAATATATATGGTTTGTATTTTTTCTGACATATAATTTAATTTCCTTTCAAATAACGTGTCAATATTTAAGATCGATTGGTTATTGGCAAAGTTATAGATGTTTTTTTAATAGATATTTTAGAAAAAAAAACAATTAAAAAACAACAAACAAGTGTTTGCGCAAACAGTCCGTGTAGTCTGTTTGGCCCTTTAACGAAGAATGGAAAATGAAAAGCTTGAGTAGTTGTCAAAATGTTCGTAAAATCAAAAGATTTGTCAAAAGAGTTCGTAAAAACGTCAAATGAAATAAGAATATTATGTTTTCAAATTGTAAATAGTGCGGACACGTGTGTTAAGTTTGTGTTAATTTGAATTAAAATACTATAAAAACAGTGTAAAAAAACTATAAAATGCCGAGGAAGTGTTCAATTTGCAAAAAAGCAAAAAACAAGTTAACCAAGTTTACTAGTTGAAGATTTATGTTATAGATTAAATGAAGATCTCAACGCAATTTCCAACTGGTCATCTAATAACGCTCTTTGCCTAAATGAAAAGAAATCGTATATTCTTCCAATTTCTAAAGATAAAATTGACCTCACTAATATTCCACCGATATTTTTAAACAATAATAGGCTAGAAATGGTTGCTAAGGTTAAAAATTTAGGTTTTTACGTCAATTCGAAGCTCTCCTGTTCTGACCATATAAATAATGTTGTCAAGCGCATTTATTTCACTCTGCGCTGCCTACGGCTTTCCTCACAATTTGTTCCCATTGAGACTAAGAAGAGACTTGCTGTTCTTTTAATAGTCCCCTTAATAACATATTCCGAATTGGTTTATAGTAATCTTGATTCACAATCTTCGCACAAAATCCAAGTTGCCTTTAATAATGTAACAAGATATGTGTTTGGCTTAAGGCGCTTTGACCATGTATCCCAAATAAGTAAAGAAATTTTGGGATGTAGCATTATTAACTATTTAAACGCAAGAAATTGTTTGTTTTTGCACAAATTAATACATAATAGGACTCCATCTTACCTCTATACTAAACTACGCTTCAGTATTTCAAACCGAACTGGTAACCTCATTATACCGAGATTTAATAATTTAATTTCAAAACGGCTATTTTTCGTCAACGCCATTAAACTTTGGAATTCATTACCGGTTAGCATAAAAGCTACTGTTGGTGCGAATAACTTTAGGCTTTCTCTAATGTCATACTATTCAAACATCTAACTATTACTACTATTTATTAATTATCTTACAACACTTATCACTTTATTGTTTTATTTCATGTTAACTACTGTTTTTCTTTATTCTTTATGTAATTGCTTAAATTCATATTTAATCCAACCAAAATTTAATTCATTCATAAAACTTATTATACATTGCTAGTATTTGCTAGTTTTTTTTTATATAGTTTTTGTTTTATATTTTTATCTTATATATATATATATGTGATTTGTTGATTATGTATATTATTCGTTGTACTATAAAAGATGTTACTTTATCTTATTGTACTAATCAAGTGTCAAATAAATAAATACAAAAATACAAAATACAAATACCAAAAATCAACAGTAAAACATGAACATAAAGAAACTCGAGATGAACAGCTGATTTTGGCAAATAGCTCTCTCTTCTCTGCATTCTACTTCATTCCTCTCCGAGTCGGCCCTACCTGGTTATTCTGCCATGCTGGCTGTCTGTATTGATGACGAGAGTTACTCGGAAAATCACGATGACGAAAACCAAAGATTTACCCTCTACCAAAATCGTTCCACGCGCCTAAAGAAGTTTTCACTTCAAAAAAACAAAGCAGAGTGACTGATATTCATTATGCAATATATTTATACCTTTTCATAAAGATATTTTATTTATGTTGCTCAACGAAACTGAAAAGCTTTATATGTCATGTTTTCTCGAAGAAGTCACTTCGAAGTATGAGCTCTTTAGAATAAATTATGTCAGTCAAGACTTTAAAAAAATAAACAAGAGACAATCGAGATGGAAGTTAATTGAACTGACCCTTTTATGCATTACCTTGGGTCAAAAAAGTAGCTAGGGCGTATAGAACTATTGAAGAAGCTAGCGTGAATGGGCCAAATGATACTTTTGATACTGGCGGGTATTTTGATTACGTAACATTACTGACAGCACTGTGCTTCAACGTTAACGTTTGCTTGCTTTCATCTTCTTTTTTCCGTTTCCTTTACGATCGAAAACCTCTTGCTTTTTTTATAAGTTTTTTTGTTTTGTTCATTTTTGTACGAACTATGCGTATCGGGCATTTACATAATTAAAATAATAACTTGTAAATCAATTATTATTAAAAAGAGTATTTTAATAAACTAAAAAATGAAGGTAAAAACACGTGTTAGATGATCTATTTAATGAAGGTGACGTAAAAACGGCAAAGTGTAAATAAACAACTACTTTGTCAAAAACACATTTAAAGTGTTTGCATCAGACTGAATACCGTACTACGGGTTTTTTATAATTCATAACATAAATAATTAACTTACACATTTTTCTTGTTCTCCGATTTTGGCTCCGGTTCCAACTCCGGGACAGAAAAAAAATAAATTAAAAATTAAGTTCCGACTCCGGTTCCGATAAGCTCATCTCCGTAACATCATGTTCATCAACAATGGCTCGTTTTATTTCGAAATAATATATCTCTTCTATCAAGATGCTAAACTAGTCATTTGCGGCCGCTTTTAATTTTTTACAAAGTTTGTTCTAAAAAACTTAGACAAACATTTTTTTTAATATTTTGTTCGTATTTCTGTTTAAGTATACTATAAAACAATGCAAAATCGGAAACACTGTGTCATTGTTGTCGGTGTTGTCGGAAACAATTATGGAAACAATCGGAAACAATTATGGTGTTGTAAGATATTTGATAACCAAATGCGACGATTCGTTATGAGTTGTGTTCAAAAACGTACCAGCATTTTTCGAAAATCAACATTTAAAAAAAAAATTGAAAAAACCTTACACATAGAATTTAAAAATGTTTTATTTTTGCGGTAAGAGGATTATAACAACTTAGAAATTTATAGTGGTTACCGAATAACTTTTGAGTTTCCGCCTTGTTTTTTTGTTTTTTTTTTTTTTCTTTAACGAGACGAAAAATAAGGCAATAACTCAAAAAATCTCTTTTTCCCAAATTAAAAATGAGATAGTCGTTTAGACTTTCTGAAATTTTCGTTATTGTTAAAGCAACAAATTTAGAAAACTTTTTTCAAATTACAGAACGGTTAAATAAAGAATTCAACAAGATCAGTTAATTTTTCTAAGACCCCTTAAGGCAGTGTAGAAAATTAAAAAAATCAGAATTTTTTTTCATTTTTTGATGGTTTTTATAGATTCAAGAATATATCCTTAAAGGATTTTTATAAAGTTAAAGTCATCTTAGTTAGATTGCCTGAACATAAGAAATTTAAACGCGTTTTTCCCGAAACTACTTTTTCCAACACGGTTTACATGATTTCTCAAGATCTAATTAAAGATTAACTTAAAATTTGGTGTAGGCTCTTTTTATGAATCCCACTATCCCAAACTAGGATTATATGAAAATTTTGTTTAACTTTAAAAAAAGGTAAAAAAATTACTTTTTTTTTAACAGTCGCCATTTCGCGAAAAATGGCCATGTCGCTATATGCCTAGTCTGGGCCAATTAACGATACTTTTTTTTCAAATGATTAGAAGAGTTGAAATCGTGCAAAGATGAATTCACCTTTTTTTAATACTCCCACAACACACCAGTCTGTATTTTTTTAAAATTTTTGAATTTTAAAAATTTTTTTTTAGTAATATTGAAATATTAATAAACACATAATAAAAAATGGATACTAAAAATATTAATTCGTTCTTTTTTATCGACTGTCACTTGACACCAAATTTTGGGCCTCTACACTAGAATATATGTATATATGTACATAGCCTTCAGACTATAAATAATTTCTGACTAAATCGGTTTAGGGAAAATAAATTTCTTAATGAAGTTTTGTATACCTTGACAACGCTATAAACAGCTTGTGCGTAAAGCATATTGACTTCTACAGGATCTTGGGATAGTTCTCGAGTTGATTTAAATAATCTTTTTTTAAAAACAAATCTATTTTCACCGGATGTTGTGTTATTCAAATATCGGCGATTGGTAGAACCTCCAGATTGAACTTTAACTTGATTTATTTCCCATGCGGCTATTATATCGTAAAGATAATCATGGGACTTAAGATGTTCTTCTCCATTTGGTCTTGATTGATATATTGCCCAGCCATCAATATTGCTTAGGTTCAGTTTGTCCGCAAGCTTCACTACAGCATCTCCTGCACTATCTGTAGGATGGACATCAATTGCTTTCGTTCGTCCATCCAAAAAAAAGAAACGGCAGACAATTGTTCCTAACCTCCTCATTGCCTACAAATAGAAAAATAGAAAAATATTAATAGGAGTCAAAATATATGTGTTTTGAAAAATTAAAAAAAAAAATTAATTTAAATAATAAAAAAAAGGAAAGACAATGCAGATTTTCGACTACTTTTGTACTGGAGCCGATCTTACGGTACAATTTTTTTTAAGACCCACCATAGACCTCGACTAACAATTAAAAACAACATACAGTGTTGCGCAAAACAATAGCAACAAAATCGGTACGCTGCTACAAAATCGTGTATCTTTTTAAATATTAGGGACACACAAAAATTATTATAGGAACCAAAGCATATATTCATACATCATATTAAAAACACATCATATTCAAATTTGGTTTTGTTTTCTTTATTAAATTTAAAATTAATGTGACTACATTCAGTTTGTCTGAAAGAAAAAACAAAAGCAACATAATTAATATTTGGTGTAAGATCCATTATTCTTGATAACCGCTGCACATCTGAGCGGCATCAACTCTATTAAAGTAGATATGTTAGTATTAGGTATATGTTCCCAATTAAGTTTCAGGGCTTCATACAGTGCAGTCTTATTGGTAAACCTTTGACCCGAAACTTTTGCCTTCAAAGTCCCAAAAAGATTTTCAATGGGATTCAAGTCATTGTGATTGTGCCGGCTTGAATTCCATTGCCTCTAATGTAATCTTTGATGAGCTTTGAAGTGTACTTCGGGTCGTTGTCGGGCTGAAACGTTCACTGAAGCGACATATTCCACTCTGAATGTGGTCGCATCTTGCTTTCTAAAATGTCATTATATACAAATCGATCCATAATTCCATCGATATTTTGAAATGGTTCAACTTCATTATAGGAAAAACAAGTCCAGACCATAATGCCACCGCCTCCGTGTCTAAAATTTATTTTGCAGTTTCGGGCTTCAAGTCGTGTACCTGGGTAGCGCCGTACCGTGCTAATCCCATCTGAATTAATCAAGTTGAACTTTGATTCATTGCTAAAAAAACGGTTTTCGATTTTTTAACGGTCCAATTAGGTGCTCTTTTGGAAAACTGAGTCTAAAAAACAATAAATTGCAACTAGTTGTCACAATTTCAGACAGAATTGTTTAAATTGTAGCACCTCACATTGTTTTTTATGCTAAGCTGTAAGCAAAGGTTTCTCTGCCGGTCTGTAACTTCTTTAATCGTTCTCAACGTCTCGTCTTCAAACAGTGCTGTGGTGGATATCTAAATCAAGTGTCCGAACAACCTATTTGGATGTGGCAAATGCATTTCGTTTGAACACACCAAAAATGTTCCTGTCATCACGCAGCGATGTCTTCCGCGGTCGCCCTCTTTAATGTAGCGTTGTTACGTCTTTTGTGAAGGTATATTTCTTTATTAATCTGCAAACTATTGACCGATTAATATCAAACTGTTTCACGTTAGATATCTGCGAACTTTCGTTTTTATATTCAGAAATAATTTGTAATTTAAGAGCTTCACAGTATTTAAAACGTGCGATTATAAATTAAACAGTCAATGTCATAACTAGCACAAAAAAACTAAACTTAAATGTTTATGACTTACAAACAACACGTGCTTTACAATAACGGAACTTTTACCAATAATTCTTTGAATTTCTTTTCTTTTTTTACATTTTTCAAGTTTTTTTGCTTTTGTTTTGCTCTCAGACAAATTGAATGTTGAATATTAATTTTAAATTTAATAAAAAAAAACAAAACCAAATTTGAATTTGATTTGTTTTATATATAATGTTTGAATATATGCTTTGATTCCTATAATCATTTTTGTGTACTCCCAATATAAAAAAAGATACACGATTTTGTTGCGGCGCACTTATTTTGTTGCACTGTACGCATGCTGTATGCATGCACACTGTATGCATGCAAATTTTTGAAGAGACTAAACACGTTCAGGAGTGTCGACATAGAAATTCAAAACCATTATGTATAATATTTTTTTACTACTTTTGTGCTGAAGCCCATCGTACGGTACGATTTTGTAAAAAAACCATAGATATCAGATGCAAACAACTCACGCATGTAAATTTTCAGCGGGATCTAAATACGTACAGGAGTGTCAGCAAAGAAGTAAAAAACTATTATTTACAATATTTTCGACTTCTTTTGTACTGGAGTCCATCTTACTGTATAATTTTAAAAACACCATAGATATCGGTTCATTGTTAAAAAAAAGTTAAGCATGCAAATTTCTAGAGTGATCTAACTACGTACAGTAGTGTCAGCATAGAATTAAACAAATATTTACAATAAGTTTTTGTACTGGAGCCCATAAGTCAGGAATTTGCAACACACATACAGTTTACTAACTCGACACTCACCCACCCAACAAATCAGCTCAAAGAGTATAAGGGGTCGTCCATAAACTACGTTACTGATTTTCCGGTTTTTTTACCCCCCCCCCCCCTCCCAATGCGTTACTTTTCGTAGTGCTTTTCAAAACCCCTCCCCCCTCCATAAAGTAACGTGAAATACGTAATTAATTCATTCATTCATTCATTCAGATTCAGACAAACCTCTAATTAATAACACAATCATTTCAAAAATTTTTAACCTTACATGTTTATGTTTGATCGTCTAAATTGATGGTTTACTTTTGTTTCAACGATTTCTTCCACCGCCTTTTCCCTCGACACAGGAACCTTTTGGTATTCCTTCACCATCTCAGCACACGTCTGAAAAATTTGGGTCTTTGCTTTTGCGACAGGCCTTGACGTTAAGGCCTGAATGTTCTTGATCAAAGGAGATACCGTATGACATGTACTGTCCTTCTCAGAAAGAAGCAATCGGTTCAAGGTCGTGTCCTACCTGCGGCTTGTATTTCGTTTTTAAAACTTCTATGAATTGTCATAAGTTTGTATTATATCGTTTACAATAAATCGGAATAAAACATACTATTTAAATAAATCAATTTTCAGAAAGCATTTACACAAAAACACAGAACTTGGTGCAGCTCGGGTGCAGCCTTTAAGGGTACTCTGTCAAAGACCAGGTGAATTTCTTTGCGTTAGAAATGAGGATTCACCTGAATGGGTCGACATAGAATCCGATGAAAATTTCTATTTTGAAGAATATTCTATTTTTCTATTTTGAAGAATCCTCAACAAAGCTACCAGCTGTAACTTCTTCTATCCCAGTGATTGAGAGCATCGAATCTTGGATCGCAGATGGAATAGTTTTTACAGATGATATTAATTATTGATTTTTTTCCAATTGTTCCTTTAATGTATCTAGTAATACTAGACACTAATACTAGTGAAAATTGTCAGAGCTAGTCAAAATATATAATCATTCGAATGAATTAATTTCGTATGTCACGTTACTTTATGGAGGGGAGGGGTTTTGAAAAGCACTACGAAAAGTAACGCATGGGGAGGGGGGGTAAAAAAACCGGAAAATCAGTAACGTAGTTTATGGACGACCCCTAAATTGTGGTTCGAGTTTTCCTACAGGAATAGTTTACTCGTGTTAATATGTTCATTTTATTTTTCTTTGCATGAATGTCTGGCGTAACGGCTCCGAACAAATAAACATATAGCTGGCTGATAACGGCAATATCACGCGATATTTCTAGAACAATCAACGAGAGAGAGAGAACCCACCAACAAGATCGACATAGCAGCCTACCACGGAGAGGAGTAGTATAAAAGGCCAAACTTAGCCGAAATCTGAAAGTTTCGATAAAATAGTGAAAGAAGACAGATGTGCCAGTCTGAGTAGTTTCGTGCAAGTTTTCGTTGGTGGCAGACGTAGCTCTGCCCGTACCAACCTTCATCGACAACGGGAGAAGAACGCTTCAACTGCGGCAGAACGCCGACTGAAATTAAGTGGTGACTTAGGCAGAATACTTCAACTGCGGCATAACATTGACTGCAATTTAACAGCGACTTAGGCAGAATACTTCATCTGCGGCAGAGCATTAACTGCAATTTAACAGTGACTGAGGCGGAACGTCAACTGCAACAGAGCAACGACGTTGACTGCAAAATATTTCCTGTGGTAGCAGCCTCCGTAGCAGAGATTACAGCAGCAATAATCGAAGCAGAGATTTCAACAGCACCACGGACGGACAGGAGCAGCACGCAAGGAGTATCATTTTCTTTATTTTACTATATTTGCTTCTATTTAATTTATATAAATTTAGTAATTAATTTATATTTAAGTTAATATCCTAATAATCCCTCACATAAAGAGAGGAATTCTCGTCGTTTTGATGGACAGAGTTGACCCGAGTCGACAAGTAGGAGATTAGGCCCTTTCCGTAGGGGTTTTACTATAATTAAGATTTATTTTCAATTAGTTAATTTCATCTAGGGTACATAAGTTTGCATATCAAGTCAGTGCCGAGGTAGATCTGGTTAAACGAAGGTTAAGATTACGTTTTACTCATTTTATCATAGATTGCTTGGTTACATGTTATAAATAATTTAACAATTTAAAACTATATATGTTAAATTTCACAATAATAAAACCAACCAGTTAAGATATCCTTCGATTTGCATAACGAGTACTTCCTCACATTACCGCGGTTCGGGTCGTTTCACAATATCACAATATCATCGGACTTGTCGGGTCCAACGGACGACACACGGTTCCAGTAACCATTTGGTTGCAATCTATCGACGTCAGAATTTAGGTTAAGCTAAAGATTTAAGCATTTGATTCAAAGACGGGCGATTCAGGGGTCTAACTCCAATCGCCTTTAAACTCGCCACTCCCAGCTCGGAACTAGGCAACTAGATAATAGAAGTGACGTTCTCTAGAGTTAGTTACCTGGCCGGAGTTTTGATCGATGACGGGCGAATGGGCCTAACCATACTCGGATTTGGTGAAACACTCTGTAGATTGGAGTCGGGCGAATGGGCCTAACCATACACAGATTCGGTTACCTGTGTATCTCGATCGGAGTCAGGCGAATGGGCGAATGGGCGTATGGGCGTATGGGCGAATGGAGTCAGGTATTTAAAGGTAAAATACTCGATTTCTGACCAGGTACGTTTACCATAAACTCATTCCTGGGAATGTCTGGATAGAGATTTGCATTTCAAAACCCTGTGGTGTAGGCGACAGAGCAACAAAAGTGTCAAACCTTACGCTGGACAGGATTAGATGGTAGGGATTAGCTAGGGCAAACCTTTTGTTCACCAAACCGAGACACGGAAGATTCGACGCCATTTGGGCGAAGCCATTTATAAAATAGTGTATGACGTGAGAAAGCTACCTCAGTTTGTTTTTTTTTTTAAATAAAATTGAGATTTATAGCCTAAGCGCATGAAAAAAGTGAAATAAATTTAGAACAAGGCACCGAAAGGGGTACCTACCATGAATTTGTAAATAAAACAAAATACGTAGGTGAAAAATACTGATATATATTTTGAATAATTAGATTTTGCACATAAAAATATTTAGTTAATGAAACGGCTACAAAGCATAGCCAACTAGAAACAATAGATTATAAATACATAGTAGATAAGAATTTCACCCAACACCCAAATCTTTAGACTCGCCTTCAGCGAAGTCGGGTGCTAGTTAGTAAGTCATAATTGTTAATCTAGAATTAAGCGTATAATACTGTTTGTGAGTAGAAGGGCTACGGGGATTCTAAATCAAAAACGCGTGTATTTCCTTATGGGCCCCCAAATTCACAAAAATTGTGAAAAGCAGCGCAGTCGACGTCGCAGTTGATCGTCAAGTTGGCCGATAGTAGGGTGGCTGAAGCGTGTTGTTGTTATAAATTAGAGATAAGCATGCAATATGGGCGGATGGATGGACGGACGGATAGCTAGATGGATTATAATTGGTCAAGCTGTCTGAAGAAGGATGGCTGAAGCGTGTTGTTGTTGCTATAAATCAAAATTTCAAGTTTAAGGTGATAAGCCCAAGCTTCATAGCAAGCATAATGTTTATGTATTTAAGTCGCTACAAAATTTTCAAGTTTAAGGTGAAAAGCCTTCAGCTTCAAAGTATGCGTAATAAGCGGACCTAAAACCGCAAGTTTAAGATAAGGAAACAGTGAAGAAGTAAAATATTTTTTATTTTTGCCATGCTTGTTTAATATGTTTATGAATTTAAGTCGCTACAAATTTCAAGTTAAAGATGATAAGTCCAAGTTTCATAGTAAGCGTAATAAGCGTGCCAAAAACCACAAGTTCATTTTTGAGGGCAGTGTAGTTGTTAGGCATTTTAATAAATTTAGTATGAGTTGGTTGACTAATGTAAAGACAAAGTATGAAAGCAGCAACGGTGGCTGCGGCGGCGGCTTGGGTTAATGATAAGTTAAGCTAGAGATTGAAAGCGTCATCGTAACTTACTATGTTGACATAAATAAAACAAAACGAGTTGACTAATATATGAATTATTATTGTTCTTTTATTGATTTGTTATATATAAATTGTGAAAAAATTGATTTTATATTTAAATTATTCTTATGATTTCATTTGTTAGAGGAGTGTATTCAATTAAACGATCATGGATTACCAAACAGTAAGCTGACGTTTTGTCTGGAATCGGTTTGTTTACTTTGGTGTAAAACTCAATTCGTACATCAATAGGTCCTGTTTTAACTGCTTCATTTTGATGTGTTACATCAACAACACTAAGCGGCGCTGTTGCCTTATATTCAACAACATTTAGCGGATGTTGAGGAGTTTATAGCGTAAATGATTATTATTTTTACTCTGGCTTAAAGTGAAGTCTTATAGAAATTTTTTTCTCTTCGAAAATTAATAAGGTCACCGTCTTGATTTAAGACTTTTATCATTATGCTGTTTATTTGTTGACAGTTGACGGGTAATTAAATGACATTTCGAGGTTTTTCATTTATTTTATATCCTGGTGAGACATCGAGAGAAAATTCGTGAATAGTATGAACTGATGTGTTGTTATTATATGATCCGGTTGTTAAGTTGCATTCAATTCGTATTGTGTTTATATTTGTAATATTTAAAGGTAAATCAGATTCAAACTTTTTTCTAGTTTTATCTGACTGATCTATATGTATATATTCCGTTTTTTCTATCTCTTGTAACGGATCTATAGGAACCATTTCGATAAATTCCTCATACGCCAACTCATTTACTATCAACTTTCTTATACTGAATCCCAGCACCTGTCCTATACTGTTTGGTTTTGAAAAATCTATGTCTACGGAGGATACAATTTCAATTTTAAGAGTGTTGTTGTTTGATTTCCAGGAAAATTGAATCATCAAGGTCTCTTACGGCTGATTTCAAGAAAAACCCAATGTCCTCAAATTCATATGAACCAACTGGCATTGTAATAGTATGCAGCCCGATATGAAATAAATTGTTGTGGACATCTACATTGGGTATAGAATTAAATGTTACAAAGTCTACAAGTCCGCAAACATATTTTGTTGCCAATTCAATTGGTGAAAAATATTTTTCCATAGCTTGAACATCTGTCCGAGTCATTAACAGGATACAAGGCTGATATTATTGCAGATTTAAAACAATATTCATCATATTTTTGTACGTTTATACAAGCTTTTTTATCAAGTAATATTCTGCTACAGCTACTGATACTGATACTGCTACAGCTACTGATACTGATACTGATACTGATACTGATACTGATACTGATACTGCTACAGCTACTGATACTGATACTGTGCAATATTTCGTAAATAGAATAACATAAAATCTGTGCAAAAAATGATGATTTGGGGGAGGGGGGGGCAGAAGAGTGAACTATAAACCAAGGGGACAAGAAATAAGATACAACTATTTTATTAACTAACGCAAACAACGGCTTTTGACCTCATTAAATAAATAACTGGATAGAGTTTAGTTGGTAGAAAACCTATTTCGAAAAGCAGCTAGGCGTTAGTTATTAAAATAGTTCTATCTTATTTCTTGTCCCCTTGGTTTATAGTTCACTCTTCTGCCCCCCCACCCCAAATCATCATGTTATGCACAGATTTTATGTTAATCTATTTACGAAATATTGCACAGTATCAGTATCAGTAGCTGTAGCAGTAGCTGAAGCAGTATCAGTATCAGTATCAGTAGCTGTAGCAGAATATTACTTGATAAAAAAGCTTGTATAAACGTACAAAACAATGATGAATATTTTTTAAATCTGCAATAATATCAGCCTTGTATCCTGTTAATGACTCAGACAGATGTTCAAGCTATGGAAAATATTTTCCACCAATTGAATTGGCAAAAAAATATGTTTGCGGACTTGTATACTTTGTAACATTTAATTCTATACCCAATGTAGATGTCCACAATTTCCTCTCGATCTCTCACCAGGATATAAAATAAATGAAAAACCTCGAAATGTCATTTACTTACCCGTCAACTGTAAACAAATAAACAGCATAATGATAAAAGTCTTAAATCAAGACGGTGACCTTATTAATTTTCGAAGAGAAAAAATTTCTATAAGACTTCAATTTAAGCCAGAGTAAAAATAATAATCATTTACGCTATAAACTCCTCAACATCCGCTAAATGTTGTTGAATATAAGGCAACAGCGCCGCTTATTGTTGTTGATGTAACACATCAAAATGAAGCAGTTAAAACAGGACTTATTGATGTACGAATTGAGTTTTACACCAAAGCAAACAAACCGATTCCAGACAAAACGTCAGCTTACTGTTTGGTAATCCATGATCGTTTAATTGAATACACTCCTCTAACAAATGAAATCATAAGAATAATTTATGTATAAAATCAATTTTTTTCACAATTTATATATAACAAATCAATAAAAGAACAATAATAATTCATATATAAATCAACTCGTTTTGTTTTATTTATGTCAACATAGTAAGTTACGATGACGCTTTCAATCTCTAGCTTAACTTATCATTAACCCAAGCCGCCGCCGCAGCCGCCGTTGCTGCTTTCATACTTTGTCTTTACATTAGTCAACCAACTCATATTAAATTTATTAAAATGCCTAACAACTACACTGCCCTCAAAAATGAACTTGTGGTTTTTGGCACGCTTATTACGCTTACTATGAAGCTTGGACTTATCATCTTTAACTTGAAATTTGTAGCGACTTAAATTCATAAACATATTAAACAAGCATGGGAAAAATAAAAAATATTTTACTTCTTCACTGTTTCCTTATCTTAAACTTGCGGTTTTAGGCCCGCTTATTACGCATACTATGAAGCTGAAGGCTTATCACCTTAAACTTGAAAATTTTGTAGCGACTTATATACATAAACATTATGCTTGCTATGAAGCTTGGGCTTATCACCTTAAATTTGAAATTTTGATTTATAGCAACAACAACATGCTTCAGCCATCCTACTTCAGCCAATTTGACCAATCATAGCCCATCTAGCTATCCGTCCGTCCATCCATCCTCCCATCTTGCATGCTTATCTCCAATTTATAACAACAACACGCTTCAGCCACCCTACTATCGGCCAACTTGACCGATCGTCCGCGACGCCGACTGCGCTGCACCTCACAATTTTGTGAATTTGGAGGCCCATAAGGAAATACACTCGTTTTTGATTTAGAATCCCCGTAGCTACTCTACTTTCGTGAATAAAGCATCATTGAATTCCAAAACTGCTGAGTTTGATTTGGTGTCCGTTTACTACAGTAAACGTACAAAAATTTTGCAACGAACCCTGGATCCGGCGAGCGCATCCTCGGCTGGAGTTTGGGTCGTTACAATGGCGCCCGAGCAGGGACCCCAAATCAAATTTAGTTAGGTAGCCAAATTAACGACTTGGTTAGTTGAAATGATGATGCGGGTTTGCAGTCAGTTGATGCGCTTCAACTTAGTTTAGCACAGTTATAAAACGTTTCACATGGTCCCAAGTTTCCAGATTACCAATTAAGAAACAGGTAGTGAGACTGAAATTTGAAACCGTGTTGAAAGTAGCAGGTTGTTTAAATTAATTTTCAGTTATATTTTTTTTTGTCTATTCTAATTGAGTCATGATGTCCGACAGTAGTCAGAGGAACTACTCACTTATCATTTAAAGGTTAATGTGGTTACTTTAAACATTTCTAACCATTAAATACTTATTGAATATTAATAAACAAATAAAAAATACAACCATTATCTAACATAAGTTCTAGCAAACCTACTGAGGTTTGCTAAAAGAACACTGCCCTATGGTTAAAATTAGGGCTATTTATTTAACCACTTTTCTTATAACGCAGATTTAAAGATAGTCAACAGCAGTATACCTAAGAGTCAAATGCTGATGTTCACAGACTAGCAGCGGAAATACGGAAAAAAGCCCACTACACGAATTAAGTTCATTGGTCAAGTACGTCCGACCGTGGTCCAATGCGGTTCAAGATAACCACGACCCCAAAGTCTCGAACGCCACCGGTGCGCGAACTAGTCGTCAGCTGACAGGTAGCGAAAGGCTATCATACCCGTGTCATTGAAGAAACCTGCACTACTTAGCATAACGCCTGAATTAGGCAGCCAACAGAGACGTGGAGAAAAACAAAACATACCTATAATCATAATAAATTTCGCAGTTATTAATAATAGAACAACACTCTAGCGAATGGCTAGGCGCTGATTACTCTATAAAGAAAATTATCAGAGTAAATTAACATTTATAGCCTTAATGTTGAGATCCTCAGCACTCAGTTGAATAAGAATTACATTTTTCCGGCGAATTCGGCAGTGTCTCACCAAATTTAATAAGCCATCGAGTATAATTTTCGAAGAAATTGTAGCATATATAGCTAATAACTAAGCATTTGACGGTGGCTTATTGAATAATCTTGCCATTAAACCCATTTTAGTTTTAAGGCCGAAACCTAAGGAAGCCTTACTCAACTGATGAATAGAACCAGCAGTCAAAAGTGTTTGTTATTTCTAAATATACTGGGACATACTTAAATAAATAATAACATTTAACGAACTATTTTGATTTATACCCATTACGCATTTGTTTTATATCAAGCCAGAGTAAGTAGCTTGACGATTACACTATCTTTTAATCAACAGGGTATTTAAGAGCGCGTGGTCAGAGACCGATTACGTATAACAAATACCCCTTGTAGTGAATATATATAAAATATAACTAAGATATCTTACTACAGTTAAAATTCAAACTTAAACTATCAACGTTCAATTTAAATTAAACTTACGTTTACCTACACTAAAAATTAACGTTATTAAAAGTTACTCATTTAAGCTAAAACAACAATTGTAATTAAAAATTAATGTTATAAAAATATCGCTGTACTACTTACGCTAGTTAATTAACAACACTAAATTTAACGTTCACCAACACTGAAAAATTAACGTTATAACAAATCACTCAATTCTAGTTTAAAGCAACTAAAAGAAATTAAAAACTAATGTTAGTTAGGTACTAAAAAGATTGCTACACTACTTACACTAATTAATTTATTATATGCCTCTACTTAGACTAACTATAATCCTAATATTGTATGTTAAAAGATTTAAGGATGATATAAAAGAGGGAATTGCTTCCCAAAATAAACAGTCTTTAACGAGATTCTAGCTTAACATAATAAGCTGCCTTTTTATTTTAAAGTGCCTGGCACTCTTAAGTGCCGGCTTTAAAATTTAAAGTAAATTCTTTCTTGCCCGTGGCGTTTTTAAGCGCCGGCAACTAAAATTAGGCAGGGTCTATTTAACGTTACAAGGACCAACACTACATGGCGATCCTGCCCGGCTCGGAATTTATGCTGGAAGAACAAGACAACATACTAGAAGAACACGCACAAAATTTCATCAATAGCTACAGGACGTGGCTAAATTACATAGAGGAGGAAAAAGTAAAGGAAACAAATGACGAAAGAGTACATACCAAGTGGACCAACCACCACAAACAAGGCACCCGTCTATATACTGTGCAAAATAACAAGCACGCACAAAATTACGATAGAGGAGTTTCGCAGTCGGCAGACAGCAAAACAGCAACCGCAAGCTGTAACAATAGAAAGTTACAACAGGCGGCAGGTACGGAGAAAGGAAGCACTACTTACCGCGATTCCCGAAACAAAAAACCAAAACACCGACGTGCCGGACAAATTGTGCGCGAACGCAAGCGACAAGCAAGCATTAAAAGGAGCTTACCGGAGAATACTCTTCCAATTACGTTGCAACAGCAGCAACATCAACAGAAACAGCAACAGTCAAAACGCCACCATCGCTCTGGATATCTGGTGCGCCTGAGAAAGGAGCTTGGCACAATTAAGCGGCTGATACATGCCGACCCACCACTACATTTCGAGCTATCTGGTCACTTGTGGACACGAGTCGATGCCATTGAAGAAGAAATCGCGAGTCGTACCAACAAGAACAAATAAACATTATTTGTCACTTTATTTTATTCACTTTTAACTTTATTCGTTTTTTATTATTATTTAATATTTTCCTCATTAAAATGAAATAGTCAATAGACAAATGAACATTACTTTACACTTCGTTTTATTCACTTTTAATTTTATTCATTTTTTATTATTATTTAATATTTTTCTTATTAAAATGAAATAATCAAGCATATTTTTTTAAACAAATCTTCTTTTTTCAATTTTTTTTTATACTTTTTCACTGAAATTTTTAAGCATTCATTAGAAATGGAAATATAAATGGAAACCATTAATGAATACTTAGAAGAATTAGAAAAATTGAAATTAAATCTAAAAATAAGTAAAAATAGACCATATAGTGAGCAATATATAAAAAATAAATTACACAGACTTGAATTCATTAAAAACGTTATAGAAACATTTAAAAATTCAACAGAATTTAATGACATAAAATTACAAATTGAATTAATTCGTGATGAAATTTTTTAAATACTTGGTAATTTGAATATAAAATCAAATGCGAAAATATTTTCTGAAGAATTAGAAATTGAATTAGATTTAACAAACGTTTGGGAAGAAGAAAACTCTCCAAAAATGGCTAGTTTTGATATTAACACTATAGGCAAAAATCTACAAATAGTTAAAGGTAATTTCAAAAATTTAGAAGATTTTGTCGTTCAAACACAACTTTTACACGACTTAACAAAAAATTAAGATCGTGAAATATTCATAAAATATGTATATAGTTTTAAACTTTCAGCACAAGTTCGTAGTATTGTAGGACGTGCAAATAAACCAAACACTTTTGCCGAACTAAAAACATTGCTAGAAAACGCGTATCCGAACACAAAAACCATTCAGCAAGTTTTAACGGAGTTAGGTACAACTAAACAAAACAACTTAAATATAGCAGATTACAGAGAAAAATATGTGAACTTTGCGACCAACTCAGCAACTTTGAAATAAAGTCACTGACAAATAAAACACAGGAAGCAAAAGAAGCTATATATAAAATAAGCGAAAGCATGGCTTTAAATGTTTTTACGAAAGGCGTAAATATAGAGTACCAACATATTATATTGGCTAATGTGCCAAAAACATTTCAAGAAGCAATAGACACATGCATGACAGCTGAAAAAAGCTTAAATTTAAATAAAACAAACATATTTCATATACACAATAAAACAAACAGAAATATCAACACAGATTTTAGACAAAACAATTCTTTTAGACAAAACTACAAGTATAACAACATTAATCAAGGACAGCGAGACAATAATTTTTCTAGACAGAACAACAGATACGAAAACAGAAATTACAGAAACAACAATTACAATAATGATTTTAACAACTATAACCGAAACAATATCATCCAAAGAGAAAGAAATTACAATACAAACAATAACGATTCCTACAGACCTAACAATTTTAATAATTTCAGTCAAAACAACACAAACAGATACCAAAACAATAACGAATACATAAGGAACAATAATAGACTGGGAAACTACAATGGCCGGATGGCAGAAACTGCTATCCTTAGAGGCCAAAACTAATATACAAAATTTCAGAAAATTTAAAAAACTGCATTAAATCAAACTGTACAGAAAGTAATAACATTTTAAGCTTTTTGATTGATACAGGTGCAGATGTCTCAATTTGCAAGATAAATAACTCAAAAGAAATTAATACAGAAAACATTTCAAAACTAATCGGTATAACTACGGAATCCATAGAATGCTTAAGTACGACTAATCTTAACTTAGTCATAGAGGAAGAAGAAATAAATCATACCTTTCATATTGTAGATAATAACTTTCCTATTAACACAGACGGAATAATTGGACGAGACATACTGGAAAAATTTATGACAAAAATCAACTTTGAAACATACACAATAACATTCATTATAAACAGCAAAGAGTTTATTGTTCCAATTATCTCGAAAAATACAATAAAAATCATAATTTTACCAGCAAGGACTGAAACCATTATACCTATAGACTTAAAAAGAACAAAAGACAGCATAGTTCTGAATGAGGAAATAAGGAAAGAAATTTTTTCAGGAAATTGCTTAATACCAGAGAAAGGTATAGGACATATTAAAATCTTAAACACAACAGTTGTGATAGTAACTTTAGAAGATTTCAGCTGTCAAATCAAACCATTAAAAGATTATGATATATTAACTACAAATAGAAAACAAATTAAAAAGGATCCTAGTAGATTGAATAAGTTGTTAAAAATTCTAGATGTCGGAAACACTGACCCACAAGCTAAGCAATCAGTAATTGACATAATTACGAACTTTCAAGACATTTTTCAGCTCAAAGGAGAAAAACTTAGTGCAAATAACTTTTATACACAACATATTCAAGCAACAGACTCAACACCGGTTTACATAAAAAACTACAGACTGCCGCAGACACAAATGACAGAAATAAATGAACAAGTAGACCAACTCTTAAAAGATAATATTATTGAACATTCTGTCAGTCCGTACAACTCGCCACTGCTTGTTGTTCCAAAAAAATCAACAAATGATGAAAAGAAATGGCGAATGGTGGTAGACTATAGAAAACTAAATGAAAAAATAGTTAACGATAAATTTCCACTGACAAAAATCGAAGATGTGCTTGATAAACTGGGAAGAGCCAAATACTTTTCGACGCTTGACATGACTAGCTCTTTTCACCAAATCAACTTACAAGAGGACTCTCGTCCAGGGTTGCCAGTTTGGTAATTAATTACCAAATTTGGTAGATAATTTTTGACTTGGTAATTTGGTAATTTTTTTATAGTTTTGGTAACTTTTTTCCTTTAGTTTTTCCAAGCAATTCAAAATAATCATTTTGCAAGATTTACATAAAAAATTGAATTTAATATTACATTAAACATTTTTTAGTGCAGCATAAACTTTATGTTTTGTATTGAACATTTCTCTAAGTTTTCCGAACGCATCATCTGAAAATATTGCGAATCCTGTCAAAATATTCCAATTTTGAAATTTAACGTTAACAAAGAAGTCTCTTATAAAAACGAAGCTACAAAACAAGTTGGGTTTTAATTCAATAAATAGCATAATGATTTCAAAGGAACTCTGCGAAATGAGAGACAAACCTCATTATGTGTGGTCACCAGAAGAAGATTTTTAGATTTAAAATTGAGATTTTTTCGCCATCAGCTCTAGTTTAGGAGTTACAGGCAAAAATGTAAAAACCTGTTATGTTCTAACAGAATAATATCTTTAAACTGCATCGGTCAATTTTGGTCGTATTTGACAGCTTTGATTAGGAAATATTCAGCCATGCTTAAAATCATGCTTAATTTTTCACGCGGAATCGGAAAAGGGAGTTTTTGTTTTTAAGATAAAGCTCTAGAACATTTGGAAGTTATTTTTTCCTGAATATTTTTCTTCTTGTTAAGTTTCGAGAATGCTCTTGAGGTTTATCTTAATAATGAAAACTCTCTTTTTCAATTCCACTTGAAAAGTTATTCATAATACGGCTGATTAGGTCTAAACATTTTTGTTAACAATTTTTTTCAGCTTTTGTTTTGAAGATAATGGCTTTGAAAATCATAAATTTTAAAACTTTTTCATAATAAACATATTTGCTAACGTGAAAAGTTTGAATCATAAAAATACCTTTTGTCTTTGAAGTTTAAGCATTCATTTGACCTTTGCAGATATTGTGGATAATTCCAGATATATTTTTAAATAACGAAAATTGATTACATGAAAAATTTATAGGAAAAATTTCTAAAGTAACTTGCTGAAAAATTAGGGTTTTCCAGCCGCTTAAAATTGCTTTGAATAAATATAATAAAATTTTCGTTTCTTTCACAATATGTTTTTCTAAAACGTAAAAAGATATCAGCAAAAGCTTTAAATACTTTGCAAGAGTTTGCGCTTAGGAGCAGTTATTGGAAAAAGAACTGTATGTCATATTTTTTCATAACTCCTTAACTTGAGGTGATGGTTAAAAAGTTTCCTTTTATTTAAAATCAGTGCCCGTAGTTAGAATTGATATCCTATAAAACAAACGAACTGTGTAGTTTCTAATTTTTAGTTATTAAAAATGATTAAAATTTAAACTTGAGGAAACCGATAATTTTTAAAGCATTAAATGCCATATAATTGTATTTATTCATTTACTTTCTTAAAATCAGTTAAAAAAAAAAAATTGCCAATGAATGCGGTATATTTTTTTTAGTTCCTACTTATTTCAAATAAAAAAGATAAGGATCTCACTTTTATATTATTAATTTACAATTTTTTGTTTTGTTTTGTGACAAAAAAAAAATACGTTTACCTGAATTTACTACTAATTTGTGACTTTTATATTAATATAATAAATAAATTTTAAACAAGAAAAAGTTGTACTAGAAAAAGTTTTTCTATATATGTTTTTATCTAATTCAAATAAAAAGATATTACGTCTCATTTCTATAAGTATATGAGTTTATGAATTTTACTAATTTTGTGATTTTTAGTTATTAAAAATAAGAAATTTAAAAAAAAATTAATACTTAATAATATTACTAAATTTATTTTACCACTATTTCTTTTTATTCATTTTAAGTATTTTAATGTTGAATACATTTTTTTTTTAACAAAAATGATAATTTTATTGATTTTCTTACTTTAAAAAAATGTTTGTTAATTTAATTAATTTTTATTTAATTTAGGTAACTTTTTGATCAAATTTTGGTAACTAAATTATTTTACAAGTGGCAACCCTGCTCTCGTCCACTAACAGCCTTCTCGACAGGAACTGGACATTTTCAATTCAAAAGACTACCTTTTGGATTAAGAATATCTTCTAACAGCTTTCAACGAATGCTAACAATAGCGCTGAGTGGACTGGATGCAGAAGCATTCCTATACGCGGACGACGTTATAGTATTTGGGTGTAGTTTGAAAAACCACAACGAAAATTTATCCAAAGTATTTCAAAGACTGCAAAAATATAATTTGAAACTAAACGCGGACAAATGTTGTTTTCTGAAACCAGAAGTAATATACCTTGGCCATTTAATAACTGCCAATGGGATTAAAACGGACCCAGCAAAGAGTGACGTCATCAAAAAATACCCAGTACCTACTAACGCAGATGAAGTTAGGAGATTTGTAGCCTTCTGCAATTATTATCGCAGTTTATACCAAACTTTGCTGACATAGCAAAAAGTTTAAATAATCTTTTAAAGAAAAATACAAAATTTGTTTGGGATGAAAACTGGGAAACATCCTTTTAAGAATTAAAAACTTTATTATTAAATCCACCGATACTCAAATTTCCAGATTTCAACACACCTTTTATATTAACCACTGACGCATCAAACTATGCTCTTGGTGCAGTCCTTTCGCAAGGAGAAATAGGTTCAGATTTACCAATCGCATACGCAAGTAAATCGTTAAACAAACATGACTTAAACAAACCAATTATAGAAAAAGAACTACTGGCTATACATTGGGCTATAAATTTTTTTAGACCTTACCTATACGGACGAACATTTTTGGCACTAACTGACCACCGACCTTTAATATCACTGTTTTCCCAAAAGAACCCATCGTCGAAGATGACACGCATCAGACTTGACCTTTGCGACGACTTTGAAATCATCTACAAGAAAGGCAAGATGAATACAAATGCAGACGCGTTATCAAGGATTATTGTTAATAGTCAAACTTTACAAGCTATGATTCCAACAGGGAATGAAAATGAAATTGTAGCAATTACAATAAATATGAAAAAGAACTTAAATGAACAAAACAATAACAACAACAAAACAAAAGAAGATACTTCCAACGATAAGCCTGATCAACTTTTCATTTGGGAATGTACATCTCTATCCGACATAACCAATACAAAAAAAATTTAAATTTATTACACACAAAAATTATAAAGGTACCACAATAGAAGTTTATGATAAAGAAGTAATTACAAGATGCAGTGATAACCCATTGTTCACACAGCTGATGCTGGAAAAACTGTCATCAAGAATGTATAACTTAAATATAAAAGCACTAGCATTAAATAAAAATAATAATATATTTAAAACCATGGCCATGGATAAATTCCAAAATATATATAACAAATTAAAAAGAAATAAAGAAAATGTAAAAATTTTACTATACAATGAACCAAAAAAAATTCTACACAGAGAAACACAAAATAAACTTATCTATGAATACCACAACTCGACACACGGAGGACACTTAGGGATAAGAAAAACAGTTTTTAAACTCAAACAAAGATATAACTGGAAAAACATGAACAAAATGACTAAACAACACATACTAAATTGCGAACAAAGTAAAATTAACAAACAAACTAAACATACGAAAGAAAAACTTACAATCACCGACACACCAGAGAGCAGTTTCGAAGTAGTATCCATAGATACGGTAGGACCACTACGTCTATCGAATGACTATCGTTATATATTAACAATTCAATGTGATCTAACTAAATACAAAGTAGCATGCCCTATGGAAACTAAAGACGCCGAAACGGTAGCTCGAACACTAGTAGACAACTTTATACTTATTTACGGACATTTTAAGACTTTAAAATCTGACAAGGGTACAGAATTTACAAACCAACTTATGTCAGAAATTTGTAAATTATTAGACATACGGCAAATTTTCAGTACTCCTTATCACCACGAAACTTTGGGTTCAATAGAAAGGAACCATAGAGTTCTCAATGAATTTTTGTTAAATTTTTGTAAAAATGATGAATGGGATCACTGGATACCTTACTTTACATTTGCCTATAATACAACACCTCATGTTGACGTAAAGTATTCGCCTTTTGAGCTTATTTTTGGAAAGCTGCCCTACTTGCCAAACGATGAAATTTTACAACACTAAATTTTACAACACTGAAGATTACGTACAAGAATTAAAACAACGGTTAAAGTTTTCATGTGAAAAAGCAAGAAATTTAATAAACACAGTAAAAGCGAAAAGAGTTGAAAACAATACTATAATTAAAGAGTTAAATCTAAACGTAGTAGATTTAGTTATAGTTAAAACAATGAATAGAAGAAAATATCAAGCACCATATCATGGTCCTTATCGAATTTTAAAAAGAAATGGAGTAAATTCAATAAAAGACATAAATGGAAAAGTAAGGAATATCATAATAATATGCTTAAGAAATGGATATAAAAAAATGCTTGAATTTTGTATTATATAAAATTTAATTTGTATACATTTTTCTACATATTTTAATATATTCTTTATTAATACACTTTATTAATCTATTAATTTAATTTTAGTAAACAAAAATTTTATTTACTTAATTTTTTATAAAAATTTATTTATTTTAACAAAAATTTTATTTACTATATATATAAAAAAATTATTTTATGTACACACAAATAATTTTTTTTCTTAAGGTTAGGGGTGTAGTGAATATATATAAAATATAACTAAGATATCTTACTACAGTTAAAATCCAAACTTAAACTATCAACGTTCAATTTAAATTAAACTTACGTTCACCTACACTAAAAATTAACTTTATTAAAAGTTACTCATTTAAGCTAAAACAACAATTGTAATTAAAAATTAATGTTATATATTATATACCTATACTATACTACTTACGCTAGTTAATTAACGACACTAAATTTAACGTTCACCAACACTGAAAAATTAACGTAATAACAAATCACTCAATTCTAGTTTGAAGCAACTAATACAAATTAAAAACTAATGTTAGCTAAGTACTAAAAAGATTGCTACACTACTTACACTAATTAATTTATTATATGCCTCTACTTAGACTAATTATAATCCTAATATGTTAAAAGATTTAAGGATGATATAAAAGAGGGAATTGCTTCCCAAAATAAATAGTCTTCAACGAGATTCTAGCTTAACATAATAAGCTGCCTTTTTATTTTAAAGTTGCTGGCACTCTTAAGTGCTGGCTTTAAAATTTAAAGTAAATTATTTTTGCCCGTGGCGTTTTAAAGCGCCGGCAACTAAAATTAGGCAGGGCCTATTTAACGTTACAAGGACCAACACTACACCCTTACATCCACGTTCGAACGCTAAGGATCACGTACTACACATTATCGGTCCAACGTCCACTAGATCACGAAAAGTAAAACCTACACAATCTCAAACACCATGGTGAAAACATCGTGGATGTATATTCTCTGCGTAAAGACGACCTGCTGGTCTACGCCGATATTTTGGCTATTCTGCGGATGGGACCGTCGAGGAATTTCGCCGAAGGTTCGCAGCGACAGTAGCAGAATCAGAAGGAAACCTGTCCTCGCAGGAGCGTCTAACCGAGTTGGAAATAAAACACACAGAGAGGCGACGAATTTCGATGCTGCCTCCGGCCGCAACCTCAGCGGGCGATGTTCCACCCCAAACCGAAACTAAGTACACCGAGATGAGACCTGCGACGCCCTTACTAGCAACAACAACAATGGATACAGTCGCCATACCCTTGGACAGCATGACCACCTACTTGGTGGTACCTGTAGTCCCGCCAGCAGAAATAGACCTCGCGAGCCCACCTACGGCTGCGTCATCGAACAGGTTCGACGCTGGGTATTTCGCTTCGACAGTAGCCAAGACCTCCTGGGGTTTATAGAACGCATCGAGGAATAAGCAGACGTCTACGGATTCGACCAGGCGTGCCTACTCCGGACCATGCCAGAACTGCTGAAAGAAAACGCCCTCATCTGGTGGCGAAACAACTGGGCCACGCAAGATTCTTGGAGTGATTTTAAATCAAAATTTCTAAAATATTTTCTGCCGATACGGTATTTCCAACGTCTCGAAGACCAGATACGAGGACATATCCAGAGGCCCCAGGAGCGCTTTAAGGATTTAGGTTTGAATCTCCTTGACTTGATGCGGCGTGCTAACTACACTCCCACCCTACGTCTAGAGCGAGTGTTTCGGAATTGTCGACCGGAATATCGACTGTATATCAGGCGCCGCGATTTCACCACGTTCTACGAGCTACAGGATATGGCCGAGGACTACGAGATCATCCATAATGAGGCAAATCCATTGAGAGAACCACCAGCGATAAGTGATGATGCACCTTGGAATGCCATCCAGGACGTACCCCGTCGGAATATGTTTACGTTGAATCCTGAGGACCAATTTCGACCGGCCTGCCGACTATGCAGGCAAAAGGGTCACCTACCAAGGCAATGTTGGAACAAGAGAGTAATTTCTGGCCGTAATGGTGGATACCTCGCCACACCCTGGGAAACGCAAATGGGCCCGCTTCAGAAGGAGGTGAGAGCGTGGCCAACCCACCCACCTCCTCCAACATAACATTAAACTACCTGCAGTCCGACGAACGCCACATTTTCGCTCACGTTCAAGTGGGACCATGTATACAAAATGCGACTGTTGACACTAGGACTACCCGTAGCTTCGTGAGCCAAATTCTAGGAGCAAAATTATGGACACACTCTAATCGAAAGGCCGTTGCCACAAGCGTACGGCTGGCGGACGGCTCGGTGAAGCCAGTAACGGAAAGCCTTGTCGTAAATATCACCCTGGGAACAACAGCTTGCGAAACAAATCTGCTAATCCAGCCCGATGTGGCTGACGACCTTAGTCTGGCGGACAGACTATTAACGTTTCGCGCTATGGGCACCGACGGGGCACCAGAACCGGCTTGCACTTCCGTAACTATGGAGACAACAGTAGGCGATTTTCTCAGAGACGAGTTACGCAAATTCGAAGAATTAACGGGACGAGCCAGGGTAATACCCCACAAGATCGTCATACTAGATTACCATCTAGCCGCTAAAACAACGGTATTTTCCGCGTAATCCTGCAATGCAAGATATTTTTAACCAGGTCGACGAGCTTCTAGCGAAAGAATGCATCGAACCATGACATAGCCCACACAGTGCGCCGATCGTACTGGTGATAAAGAAGACTGGTACCTGGCGACTCTGTGTCGATTATCGTCAGTTAAACGCGAAGTCAGCTCCCGACGCATTTCCATTACCACGAATTCACCACATTTTAGATCGTTTGCGCAACGCCCGGTTCATAAGCATCCTAGATCTCAAATATGGCTACTGGCAGATCCCGATGGATCCCTCCTGCAAGCAGTTCACAGCATTTACAGTGCCCGATCGTGGCCTTTTCCAGTGGCGTGTGATGCCATTCGGGCTGCACTCAGCACCAGCCACCTTTCAGAGAGCCTTGGACAAAGTAATCGGACCAGAACTAGAGCCTTTCGCTTTTGCCTATCTGGTGGCATCATCGTCACAGGTAGTACCAGAGAAGAGCATCTGAAGAACATAAAGGAGGTTTTCCGTAGGCTGCGCGAGGCAAACTTGAGGCTGAACGTCGAAAAATGGGAATTCTTTAAAGCCGAGACAAAATACTTAGGACATGTAGTGAGTGGCGAAGGCATCCACACGGACCCAGACAAGGTGACCGCAATAAAGATGTTGACACCCCGACCAGTCTCAAGGAATTGAGGAGCTACATTGGAGTAGCCTCATGGTATCGGCGATTTGTACCGGATTTCGCTGCTATAACCACCCGATGACTTTGCTACTGAAGAAAGGGAAGCATTGGCGATGGGGCCCAGACCAAAAAGCGGAATTCGAGACGCTCAAAGAAAAGCTCACTGAAACACCTGCTTCAACGTCTAAAACGTTCGTATTGAAGACAGATGCTAGCAACTACGGTTTGGATGCAGTACTAACATAAGATTTTGACGGCGTGGAACGAGTGTTCGCATATGCCAGCCGACAGCTAACACCAGCAGAGAAAATTTACAGCCCGACCGAAAAGGAATGCCTGGCAATCATCTGGGGCATCCGCAAGATTCGGTGCTACGTCGAAGGATATAAGTTTGTGGTTATAACGGACCATCTTTAGTTGAAGTGGCTAAACTATATAGAGAGCCCATCAGGATGCATAGTTCAATGGGCCCTTGAATTGAAACAATTCAATTTCTAAGTGCAATACCGGAGAGGGAAGCTGAACGTGGTGGCCGACGCTTTGTCCAGACAGCCATTGGAAGACCTTCGCAGCACCGTAAACCCCACCGACACCGTACCACCTTGCCAAACAGATGGCCATTTATATCGACACATACCGAATCAGATCGGAGAAGAAGGCACCGCTCCGTGGAAACTATGTGTTCCCTCCCAGCTAAGACAACGGGTCCTGATGGAGAACCACGACCAACCCAGCGCCGGACACCTAAGAGTACGAAAGACCATCGGCCGCATCGCTAGCAAATACTATTGGCCTGGACTCTTCAGAGACGTCAGCCGATATGTACGGCAATGTGACGTATGCCAGCGATATAAAGTAAGTCAAAAGACTCCGGCAGGAAAGATGCTCTCGCGCATCGCAGATGAGCCGTGGGCCGTCGTCTGCGAGGACTTCATAGGACCACTACCACGCTTGAAGCACGTGAACATGACCATACTGGTCTTCTAGTATAAATATAACAAATGGAACGAAGCCGTGCCACTGCATAAGGCCACAAGTGACGGTCTTAAAAGAAATTTTCGCGAACGCATACTCACCCATTTTGGCGCGCCAAAGGTGTTCTCTCTAATTACGGCACCCAGTTTACCAGCCAAACTTTTAAAAAATTTATGCAGGAGATGGGGATCAAACAGCAGTTCACCGCTCCATATACACCGCAGGAGAACCCTACGGAAAGAGCCAACAGGACGCTGATGATGATGATCGCTCAATTCTATCAAGAGCAGCAAAAAACCTGGGATGAACAGCTACCAGAATTATCACTCACCATAAATAGCAGCAAATCCGATGTGACCGGATAAAGTCCTGTCTTCTTAGTGCAGGGCCGTGAGCCAAGGCTCCTTGGAGCCCTATACAATGAGTGCACCACAGATACAGGCCAAGAAGTTCGTTAACAACTGCCATCGGCGGCAGCATCCGCTTTAATTAGAACTGAGATGGACGACAGGATCCAATTTATTTTGAACAACAGCAAGTGACAGCCTCCGCATGACCATATTTGAGTAAGATGGCAGCTTTTGCTTTAAATTCGAAGTAAAATCGCCATTAGGACCGCGTACTCATTAGCGGCAGCATCCACTTTAACTCAAGCAGAAGCCCAGCCATACGCAACAGCGAGGCCACATCTGGATTTTGGATTCCTACGTACGCGCTTCCCGGGCACATGTAGCACCCACACTTAGGCAGTATATTTAGGAAGGATGGCAAGCAACCTACCCCGGTGAAGCAGGGGCGTATGGAGCCCCGAGGTGATGCTGTGCTACGGGGTCGCAGTACCCCAATAGCCAAAAAGTAGCGACTGCGGCGCGTACCTACTCCAACTGGTGGAAGCCTTTTAACAGGACCCGAGATGCGACCTACGGCAGGCAAACACGCGAACATGATTCACCACCGACCCCGACGCATACAAGCGCACTGAGGTAGCGCTTTTAATTCAAGCGCAGGCAACTGCAGGGATACGGGCGATTCTACCAACGCTGTGTCTGCCACAACGCAACGACGTCAAGCTTGAGGAGATCCTGCAGCCAGCTAGCGTGCCGGGGGGTAAACCCAAAGAGGCACAAACGACACCACGTCGCCTGCGCCATCATGGCTCCTTACAGCTCGGATGAGAGTATGTCGCGCAGTAGCTCTTCTAGCAGCAGTTCATTCAGCAGCAGCCAGCAGCGGCAGCGCCGCAAACAGCAGCTCAAATAGCAGCAACAGCGCTCAAAATCAGGCGTTAACTAACACGGCAGTGAACAGGAGTTCACCAAATGTCACCGATGATGTCAGAAAAAATACGACAACAAACGTCGACGAGATGGCGCAGGGGTCAGTCCACGACGCACCCTCACCAGCAGACGACAGAATTCTACGTCCCATTAGCGGAAATCAACCACAAGCCCAGCTGGCCCGAACGGCGTAAGTCGCGACCAGCTGTGGAATGCCATCAGAACATACGTCAGGCACCCGACACACCACTACAGCTCATCGTAGATACACCAGCAGGCCTAGCCGGACCACGTTCGTAGCGAGACGCAAATACGAGAAGATATCGGAGCTCTGTTCGCAGCCTGGCGACGAGGACAACGCATGCGGTTTATGACCACAATAGGCGAATGGACATTCCGAGTAGTCATCAAACGAGACAACACCGTGATCGTCACACCATACCCACCAAAGTGAAGAGGAGATGTAAGGAGTAAAATTTCTACATAATTTTATCCCCACATGACTTCTTACTATTCCTTTCTATTTTCAGTGCACCTTAAAGTTCACGACTGGGGCGAATACCGGTGCCAAAAGAGCACATGCAATCTCCGTAGAGATTGCATTGGTTCGACGGCCGCAGTGGCAGAGTCATTACCCTAAGCATGGCTAAGTGCAGCAGGTGTGACTTCTGGCAATAATTAATCTAATTAAAAGGACAAATGAACTTAATACAATAAATTAATACTGAACTTAATACTGTATATATTTATTTTTATCTTTAATGCGTACAGTTATAATTATTTCCTGAAACCATACGGATAAATAAACCAACTTACATTAATGGAATTTGAATCTTGTTGACTTTCCATAATAATAATAATAGTGGAGGCATCTTCCAAACGTAGGCAAGTAAATTATACACCGAGACGCTAATGTTGTTAATGCAACATATTAGTTGAATCAAAGTTATAGTAAGTAAAACTTTAACATAAGATTTAACTACATAATTAGAAGGTAAGATTAAATATATTTTACTACTGGGAAGTTTAATAAACCCAATTAATTTAATTTAAACAACCAGCGACACACGGCTATAGACGCCTTAGCTACTCCCATATAGATCCATTTAGGTATTACCCACAGGTTACCCAGGTCTAAATTGTGGTTCAAGTTTTCCAACAGGGATAGCCGACTCGTGTTAATATGTTATTTTTATTTTTCTTTGCATGAATGTCTGGCGTAACGGCTCCGAGCAAATAAACATATAGCTGGCTGACAACGACAATATCACGCGATATTTCTAGAACAATCAACGAGAGAGAGAACCCACCAACAAGATCGACATAGCAGCCTACCACGGAGAGGAGTAGTATAAAAGGCCAAACTTAGCCGAAATCTGAAAGTTTCGATAAAACAGTGAAAGAAGACAGACGTGCCAGTCTGAGTAGTTTCGTGCAAGTTTTCATTGGTGGCAGACGTAGCTCTGCCCGTACCAACCTTCAACGACAACAGACCAGAACGCTTCAACTGCGGCAGAACGCCGACTGAAATTAAGTGGTGACTTAAGCAGAATACTTCAACTGCGGCAGAACATCGACTGCAATTTAACAGCGACTTAAGCAGAATACTTCATCTGCGGCAGAACATCGACTGCAATTTAACAGAGACTGAGGCGGAACGTCGACTGTAACAGAGCAACGACGTTGACTGCAAAATATTTCCTGTGGTAAAAGCCTCCGTAGGAGAGATTACAGCAGCAATAATCGAAGCAGAGATTTCAACAGCACCACGGACGAACAGGAGCAGCACGCAAAGAGTATCATTTTCTTTATTTTACTATATTTACTTCTATTTAATTTATATAAATTTAGTAATTTAAATAAATTGAAGTTAATATCCTAATAATCTCTCACGTAAAGAGAGGAATTCTTAACCCTACTCGGTTAACCATACTCGGATTCGGTTACCTGTGTATCTCGATTGGAGTCGGGTGAATGGGCCTAACCATACTCGATTTCTGACCAGGTACGTTTACCATAAACTCATTCCTGGGAATGTCTGGATAGAGATTTGCATTTCAAAACCCTGCAGTGTAGGCGAAAAAGCAACAAAAGTGTCAAACCTTACGCTGGACAGGATTAGATGGTAGGGATTAGCTAGGACAAACCTTTTGTTCACCAAACCGAGACACGGAAGATTCGACGCCATTTGGGCGACGCCATTTATAAAATAATGTATGACGTGAGAAAGCTACCTCCGTTTGTTTTTTTTTAAATAAAATTGAGTTTTTTAGACTAAGTGCATGAAAACATAGTGAAATAAATTTAGAACAAGGCACCGAAAAGGGGAACCTACCATGAATTTGAAAGTAAAACAAAATAGGTAGGTGAAAAATACTGAAATATATTTTGAAGAAATAGATTTTGCACATAAAAATATTTAATTAATGAAACGGCTACATAGCATAGCCAACTAGAAATAATAGATTATAAATACATAGTAGATAAGGATTTCACCCAACACCCAAATCTTTAGACTCGCCTTCAGCGAAGTCGGGTGCTAGTTAGTAAGTCATAATTGTAAATCTAGAATTAAGCGTATAATACTGTTTGTAAATAAAGCATCGTTGAGTTCCAAAACTGCTGAGTTTGATTTGGTGTCAGTTTATTACAGGTAACGTACAAATATTTTGCAACGGACCCTGGATCCGACGAGCGCATCCTCGGCCGGAGTTTGGTTCGTTACAACAATTTGCAGCCAGCAGACTCTGCTAGGAACGGTAATGGTCATCATTGAACACCATGGAGCCACACACACAGCAAAAGCCCTCATTGACTCTGAATCTGAGGCAAAATTCTTAACAGAGCACCTAATAAAACGAATTGGTCTTCCGACCCGATCAATAGGTGCGCAGGTAACGGGTCTGAACCAGTTTCTGCAAACCTGCCAAACTGCTGTGAGCTGAAATTGCCATCCTCAATCAATCTAACCTTTAAAATTGAGACCCAGGCCCTGGTGATGAAAACTCTCACATGTGATTTACCCACACTCTCGATTGATTCGAGCATATTTGAGATCCTGTCTGGCAACAAATTGACAGACACAAATTTGACAGACACAGAAAACTGGATCCAGTAACCCATTTGGCATCACCCAAGACTTACAGCCCAAAAAGTAATCTGAAATAGTGCCCGAAGAACTTAAAAGCAAATTTTCTTCACTGCCAAGAGCTCCTCGAGTCATCGCCAACAACTCACCAACCCGTCGTTCTCAACCGATATATGTGAACTTCAATGTGATGACCAAGCAGAAAAAGGTGAAACCAGATAGGCTTAACCCACTAATTAAGAAACAACGATCTTCCGATAAATACACATCGCCTAACTCGGAGTCCAATCTCGTCAAAAAGCGTGATCCTAACCCAAGATCACTTTTCGGACTTGAGTAAAATAATTCAAACCGAACCCGATATGAGAAACTCTGGAAAGTCCTAGGGTTTCTGGACTGTTTTTAACAGTAACAGCAAAACAGCTGTTTTTTAAGAAAATGGAAAACAGCAAACAGCTGGTTTTTTAAATGCTGTTTTTACTGTTTTAAATTTTTTAAAAATTTAAATTCGAAGAATAAATCTATACTAAGCTACAGATAGTTATAGATAAATACCTATGTTTACGTAAAACTCTTACTTATCATAGTAAGTACTTTTTAGTAAATTTAAAGCATTCAATGTTAACACAGCTTTGGGCGAATTAAACCTCAATATCAATAACTAAAATATCAAGTCAGCTTAGAAAATTGGAATATTTTTATTAAAAACCAAAAATGAGAAAATAAAAAATAGAAAGGCAACTAGAAAATTTTAATTTTTCTATAAGAAAAATTTGTTTGAGAAATTTTTGTAGAAATATCAAGTAAGCTTAGAAAATTTTAATTTTTCTATTAGAAAAAAATTTTCTTGAGAAATTTAACAATGTAATAACATTTTTTACAAACATCTTCGTGTGTTCTTCGGAGCCACTGGTTTTATTTGAATTTAGGACATAGTTCATTTTAATTCAACTTCCGTAAAGTGCCAATCAAGTAAAATATTGAGCTTCTTTGTTTTGAAATTTTTGAATTAAAATTCAAATTAATTTACTATTAAGTAAGTAAAGTTATTTGATTATTTTTTAACAATGCCATTTCTTTAATAATACTGTTTATTAGCTTATAATGTCAGTCTGTTAATGTTATACGCAATTAAACGGAAAAATAGAACAACAAATGATTTCGAAGGACAATGTCAGCTTTGCAACAAAATTATTCAGAAAGTGTTCAGAAAACTCTAAGACTACCTTCAAAAATCATTTGAAAAGCCATGGAGTTTTTTTTTCCAGAAGGCAACTGAGTCAACAACATCAAGAAATGAAAATTGCAGTGAGAAGAATAGAAAAATAATTTTTGATTTCCTAGAGCGAAAGACTTTTACATAGTTTCTTTCTGATCTGTCTACTGATGGCATTTCAATTCGAGCAACTACCAAAAATAAAAATATTCGATAATCAATAGCACGAGATGGATTTAAACTGCCCGCTAGCTAAAGCGATGTAGTTAGGCTGTTGCACGAAGATTTCGATGAGAAGCAGAAAAATATTATGGACACAATCAAATTGAGTTGCCAACGGAGTGGAGTTTAGCATGACTGTCGATGAGCTTACCACTTTACGAGGACGAAGCTATTTTGGAGTTAACCTACATGATAAAACTGAAAACATCACGTATAAAACAGGATTAGAGATGAGCGATTTCTTAATACCGGTGATTTAGTCATCATGACTGAAAATTTACTGGTAATCAGGGACCGTAACGGTTATTATTTTTTCCAAAAAGTCAACAAATAATCGTTATTTTTTGACCGATTTTATTTCGATTTTATTTCGAATAAAATATAAAATTTGACTTTTATGTTTTTGACCAAAAATAAAAGCTGAAATTTGACTTTTATTTTTTCCATCAAATATAACTGTTAAAAATTGACTTTTATTTTTTCGTTCAAAAATAGTTAAAATTTTACTTTGATTTGTCGATATAAAAAAAATCAATATGCTGCTTAATGACTGTTCCATTGAAATAAGAAATAATTTTTATTTTTGATCCTTACCAATAAAAATTTAATTTAATTATTTATTTATAATGAAAAATTATTAATTATAATTATGTACATAATTAAATTTTTCATTTAATTTAATAATTTTTATTCTTTTACACCTATTCGTAACATTTTTGCAAAGAAAAAACAAACATTACTATCGATCTTCATATCGTTGTACATCGTTATTTAAATGACACAACTTATTTTGCACATTGTGTTTTCATTCATTTCGCAAATGACTCAGACAGTGGCTACAAGCAGATGATATAAGAATTAAGATATGACTTTTACATTTGATCAAAAAAATAAAAGTCACATTTTAACTTTTATTTTTGATCAAAAACATAAAAGTCACATTTTAACTTCTATATTTGATCAAAAAAATATAAGTCAAATTTTATCTTTTATTTTTTAATCAGAAAAATTAAAATCATTAAAAATTATTATTCCTTAGCTAACAAGCATCACGTTGCTATATTCAAATATCGAATAGACTTACTCTTTCCATTTGACTTTTTGAATAGAAATTTCGGAAATAACTGTTATTTTCGATACCTGCTGGTAACTGCGGTGATCAAATTTATTCAAAAGTCATGATCAGTGATTGTGCTTTTTTTAAATTTTTGTCTTTTGTCGTTTGCAGCGATTCATGCTATAAGCAGTCATTTCTTATTTGCGAGAACTATTTGTCTCTGTCTCTTAAGTAAGCATAATAGCGCAACTTAATATGAGTTTTAATATTGTTTCGGTCATCTCTCATCATCGGTTGGTTAGATTTGTATTTGTTTAATGATAAGATGATAAACTAAATCAATCTTTGTTTCTCGCTTAGCTGCGGATACAACAGAGGTTGATATAGATTTTTTCATTAAATCAAAGTTGAATTGTTCCTTGCATCTTTCGATTCATAAATTCAAATATTCAAATATAAGATCGATTACTTCTTTTAGATTAACAGTTCCTGAAAATTTATTTAATTCTATAGTTGATGTAAACTTTTGGCCGCCTAACACAATTGTACGCGAATTTGAATTTAAAAGCAATCCAAGACCGGTAAATGTTGGACATTTGCCGCGTCCCCGAAATAGCCCTGAATCTCATCCAAAAAACGATTAATAAACCGCAAGTCTAAATTAGAGATTGTGTATCAAAATGTCGGGGGTCTTAACTCCAAACTTTCCGATATTTTCATAAACAGTTTTGATTTTTAATATAACATTATAATTCTTACAGAGACTTGGCCTCGCTCTAATATGTTAAATTCTGAAATAATGTGCAATAAACATCAAATTTTTCGTAAAGATCGTCACGATAAGATCGGTGGTGGTGTTTTGATAGCTGTTCAAAACTCGCTTGTATCTGAAGAATTGACAATTCTTGACACCAGTGACATTGAGTTCATTTGTGTTGCAGTTAAATTAAATAATAGTATTATTTATGTTACCTGCTTTTACATTCCTCCTAAATGTGACTTAACAATGTATTTAAAACATTTACACGCCATCGAAAAAGTTCATAATTTGTTAAAAATAAAAGACGTTCTTATTGTGCTGGGTGATTTTAACCTACCTTTTGTGACTTGGAGATCGTCTGACGATTCTTCATTTCTTACTCCTGTTTCATATAATAGTGATTGGATTAATGACTTCTTAGATTAGCTGTCTGATCTGTGTCTTCAACAAGTCAATGATATTTTAAATATAAGCCACAGAACCCTAGACCTTGTATTTGTAGATAGATGCACTACTGTTAATCTCCATTGTTCGAATCCCGTATCTCTTCCAGAAGATGTACATCATCCAACTCTTGAAATAACAGTTTTAATCCCCCACGAAAAAGAAGATAAAGTAACTTCCGATGCGCGAAATAAAAAAGTTTATAATTTTAAGAGAACGGACTTTGTAAAACTTAATTCCTTACTTTCGCAGACTTATTGGTCTCCAATTTTAACTAGCGGGACATCATATTCATATTATGACGTCGAATCTTCTGTACAGTTTTTCAATGATACTCTGCAAAGGTGTTTCTTATTGTCCGTCCCAAAAAAAAGGTGTTTTTCCAATCCTTTTAATCCACCCTGGCTAACAAATGATCTAAAGGCACTTAAAAATTTAAAAAATCGTTTATTTAAAAAATATAAAATATCTGGTTCTAGTTTAGACTTTGCTTCCTATTCTTCTTGTCGTTATAGATATCAACTATTAAATAAACAATGCTATTCTGCTTATATAATTAACATAAAATCTCAATTTAAAGATGATCCAAAACTTTTCTATAGTTTTGTTAACTCAAAACGAAAGCCTCCAGTTTTCCACCCCTTATGAAATTCAATCAGGAAGAATCATCTTGTGACAATGTGATTTCTAACATATTTGCAAACTTCTTTAAATCAACTTACTCCGATATACCTTTTAATACTAGCACGGTGTATCCTTTTCTCCCGCCAGTTAACTCTTTTGAAACTCCTGTAATAGACTCAAATATTGTCATGAGTTATCTTCGACAAGTAAAATCTTCTTTTACGACCGGCCCTGATAAAATTCCAAGCTGTATTTTAAAGCAATGTGCTACAAACCTGTGTACTCCTCTAGCAAACATTTTTAATATTTCCTTGCATAGTGGTTATTTTCCTATTATATGGAAGGATTCTTATATTATACCCCTTCATAAATCTGGCTCCAAGATGGATTTTTCTAACTATCGAGGAATCACAAATTAAGTGCAATCCCTAAGTTATTTGAGAAAATCATAACTGATCAATTAACCCACTCCGTGTCTTCTACCATTTCTGACTTTCAACATGGTTTTCTGAAGGGTAAGTCCACTACAACAAACCTCTTAGAGTTTACTACGAGTGTTATAAATGGTTTTACTTTGGGACTGCAGACTGATGTTATTTATACGGACTTTAGCAAAGCTTTCGACAGTGTTAATCATTATCTTCTTTTGAAAAAACTCCATCTTATTGGTTTTCCTGTCACATTATTAAATTGGATAAATTCGTATTTATCTAGACGTACTCAAAAGGTTTTATATAAGAATTCTCTTTCAAAAATTATTTCGGTCACTTCTGGCGTTCCTCAGGGCAGTCATATTGGACCGGTTTTGTTTTTACTATTCATTAATGATCTTCCTTCGGTAATAAAACACTGTAACGTCTTAATGTACGCTGACGACGTGAAACTTTTTCTTTGTTACAAATCACCCGAAGAACGACATCTTTTACAATCTGATCTAAATAGACTTGTGGACTGGTGTAGCTTAAATATATTAAATCTCAACTTAAAAAAATGTAAGCAAATGACCTTCTCGCGAAGATCTGCTAGTAACACAAATTACACTATAAATAACACTAACTTAGAAATAGTTTCCAGTTCTCTCGATCTTGGTGTTATTATGGATTCAAAATTTCGCTTCAATCTCCACGTTAATATGGTGATAAATAAGGCAAGAGGAGTCCTTGGTTTCATTAAAATATGGGCTAAAGAATTCAGTGATCCCTTTACTACTAAATTATTATATACCTCTCTCGTAAGGCCAATTCTTGAATATGCATCAGTTGTATGGAACCCACAATATAATGTCTACATCGACGCCATAGAATCCGTTCAAAAACAGTTTTTACTTTTTGCTTTACGTCATAGTCGTTGGAACCCCAATATTATGCTTCCATCGTATGAAATACGCCTTAAAATTATTTTACTACCTTCCCTAAGAAGCAGAAGAATGATGCTTAATGTCATGTTTCTGTATAAATTACTTCGTAGCGAGATTAATTCGGAATATCTCATCTCAGCTCTAAATATTGACATCCCAAGGAGAGGAACTAGACATTTTCTTTTTTTCAAGTTGAGTCAGTGCAGTTCTAATTACGCTCTTCATGAACCTTTACGATGTATGTGCAGTGATTTCAATAATAACATCAACATGATTAATTTTTCTGATTCGGTAGACGTCTTAAAACGGAAAATTATATTACATTTAAATAATTAAATCAATTTAACTTCATCCTATTTTGCATTATACCTAACGCAGTTTTATAACAATGTAAAATTAATAATTGAGATTGTTCTGTTTCTCTTTTTTGTCTAGATATTATGTTTTATAAAGTAAGCACCATCAAATATGAATCGTTTTTAAAACTTACTCTTTAATTATTCAATATTTTAATTTTTAATCGAATTAGGATTTACGTGCTCACGTGGTTTCCTGATTTGAAATTAGACTGAACTCACACTATCACCTGGATTGGTGTGCCAGAGTATATCTCTTTTCCACACAAGTTTATGCCTGCGTTGGCCCAAATGCATTACCAACTAATTGGGATTTTGATTTGGCGGTTATGAGATTTATCATTTCCACGTAGGTCCTTGGGTTGGACAATGGCCGCAAACCAGTTAAAATGAGTTTAGTGTTTTTGATTGTTTTTCGGGTACCTTAAATTGATAATTACTATTATTTAATTCGATGTTGCTTATTTAAATAGAATCAAGTATACTTAAATACGCGTTTTTATATATATTCAATTTTTAAATTCCGCTGAAAAGCCAATTAATGTGCTTCTAATGTGGAAAATTCTAATTGCCAATAGGGGGTATGTTTTAGTACGTAGGTGCATTCTGTCTGTCCCGGCTGATTCGGGCAGATTTTAGAATGTAAATCGTGCATGCGTATAGGACGGGTATACGTATCTTTGGAAGATTTCATACCTCCGGGCGAATCAAAATAAAAAAAAAAATCACGTGATCACCGTCACTATTTATAAGAACAACGAATTTATTAGAAAATCACGTTCACTAAGATCGACGTTCCTAAAAAATCACCGGGTCGCTCATCTCTAAACAGGATTAATTCGAATTTTCGGTTCATGTAGTGTTCTCAATATGGTTGAAATAATGAATCAATATGTAAGTCTGTTTGGAATATCTATGAAAAAAGATTTAGTTGAGTCTACACAGGATGGAGCTTCAGTTAACAAAAAGTATATTCGACATATCGATGCCATTGGCCAATTTCGTCTTAATCATGGCCTATATCTTAAAGTAAGCGACACTCTTTACTGGTAACACCAAAGGTATTTTAATCAACGCGTGATATGGCAACACTTTTCATTTAAACTAACATCGTTAATTTTCAAGCGAACTAGTAACAAGTGTTTTCAACTAGAATAATAAGCAGAATTTTTCAATTTATGTCGACATTATGTCGACATGTCGAAAATCGTGCCGTCCAATTTTAGTCAGGAGTACGTTGCCTCAAAGCAGCGACCATCTCACCGGCAGCAACATCAGCAGATGCACAAGCACGACACCTCGCAAATGCAGCTCCAGCGTTGGCTATCACCACCTACCCAAATGGTCCAGGCGGCATTACAATACGCATATATGACTACATGTGTTTGGAGTCGGGGCTCTTCCTAAACGACATAGTCATTGATTATTATTGTATTAACGGTGGCTCTACGACCAGCAACCAACACAAGCTAAGGCTGACACCCATGTCTTCAGTTCACACCTGTATAGTAGCCAGCCCACTGACCAACACCACGGCTCAAGAACGGAAGCAGCGAGTCCGACGATGGACTCGAAAAGTCCAGCTGGAGTATAAACAGTGTATCATTTTCCCCATAAATGAACACTACCACTGGTATGCAGCTATCGTTTGCCTCAAGCAGAAGCCCAGCCATACGCAACAGTGAGGGCACATCTGAATTTTGGATTCCTACGCAAGCGCTTCCCGGGCACATATGGCACTCACACTTAGGCAGTATATTCAGGAAGGATGGCAAGCAACCTACCCCGGTTAAGCAGAGGCGTATGGAGCCACGACGTGATGCTGTGCTACGGGGTCGCAGTACCCCAATAGCCAAAAAGTATCGACTGCGGCGCGTACCTACTCCAACTGGTGGAAGCCTTTTAACAGGACCCGAGATGCGACCAGCTGTGGAATGCCATCAGAACATACGTCAGGTACCCGACACACCACTACAGCTCATCGTAGATACACCAGCAGACCTAGCCGGACCACGTTCGTAGCGAGACGCAAATACGAGAAGATATCGGAGCTCTGTTCGCAGCCCGGCGACGAGGACAACGCATGCGGTTTATGACCACAATAGGCGAATGGACATTCCGAGTAGTCATCAAACGAGAAAACACCGTGATCGTCACACCATACCCACCAAAGTGAAGAGGAGATGTAAGGAGTAAAATTTCTACATAATTTTATCCCCACATGACTTCTTACTATTCCTTTCTATTTTCAGTGCACCTTAAAGTTCACGACTGGGGCGAATACCGGTGCCAAAAGAGCACATGCAATCCCCGTAGAGATTGCATTGGTTCGACGGCCGCAGTGGCAGAGTCATTACCCTAAGCATGGCTAAGCGCAGCAGGTGTGACTTCTGGCGATAATTAATCTAATTAAAAGGACAAATGAACTTAATACAATAAATTAATACTGAACTTAATACTGTATATATTTATTTTTATCTTTAATGCGTACAGTTATAATTATTTCCTGAAACCATACGGATAAATAAACCAACTTACATTAATGGAATTTGAATCTTGTTGACTTTCCATAATAAAAATAATAGTGGAGGCATCTTCCAAACGTAGGCAAGTAAATTATACACCGAGACACTAATGTTGTTAATGCAACATATTAGTTGAATCAAAGTTATAGTAAGTAAAACTATAACATAAGATTTATGGTATATCACGCGATATTTCTAGAACAATCAACGAGAGAGAGAACCCATCAACAAGATCGACATAGCAGCCTACCACGGAGAGGAGTAGTATAAAAGGCCAAACTTAGCCGAAATCTGAAAGTTTCGATAAAACAATGAAAGAAGACAGACGTGCCAGTCTGAGCAGTTTCGTGCAAGTTTTCGTAGGTGGCAGACGTAGCTCTGCCCGTACCAACCTTCAACGACAACGGACCAGAACGCTTCAACTGCGGCAGAACGCCGACTGAAATTAAGTGGTGACTTAGGCAGAATACTTCAACTGCGGCAGAACATCGACTGCAATTTAACAGCGACTTAGGCAGAATACTTCATCTGTGGCAGAACATCGACTGCAATTTAACAGAGACTGAGGCGGAACGTCGACTGTAACAGAGCAACGACGTTGACTGCAAAATATTTCCTGTGGTAGCAACGACTTTCGTAGCAGAGATTACAGCAGCAATAATCGAAGCAGAGATTTCTACATCACCACGGACGGACAGGTACTATATTTGCTTCTATTTAATTTATATAAATTTAGTAATTAAAATATTCGATCGTTCTCTTCTTACCGTTTAGACGTGTTTTAGCGAGCTCTAACTTTTTAAGTTATATTTAGCCAAAAGTTCTAAATTAATAAATAAAAATAGAAATAAACAGCTTTGATCAACTTGCACATACATCTAGAAGCGTGATAACGTGGATTTCATCCTTTTAAAATACTTGATATTTAATTTAATTTTCAATATTAATATATATATATATATACAATTATACTATATAAATTATAATATATATATATATATTTATAATTTGCTTCTTTCCTTCTTCCTGTTTTGTTTTTAGCGCTAACAGGTTTCTATAGAGCAAATTATCGTATTTTCTTTCTACATCTGTTTTAACGCTACTGCAAAAACTCTAGTGCTTATAAAACTTTTCAATTCGTTGGTTCTACAAAATCAGGGCTGCAAAGTTTCTACAGTACAGTGTATTTAAACAAAATAAACTGTTTTTCATTAAAAGCATTTAAGTTCATTTTTCTCCTTTTACTTTCATCTATATTGCAAAACTTTCTATTAAACTGAAAATGATCTGCAATTTCCGAAACTGCGCTGTAAAAGGTGAATCACACCGGCTGGTTACTTGCTGGTTGTGTGATTCATTTTTTCATATCAAGTGTGCAGCGTTGACTGCGAGGATCTTCGATGCACTCAACGAAAGTAAGGGACTTCGTTGGTCATGTGAAGATTGCAGGTTTACAAACGTTGAGATCTTTAAACTTATTAGACAATCTCGGAAAGGTTTTTTGGAGGTGGCTAAGGATCTAAAGGTAGCACAAGATAGACTGAGTGAATACGAAGATTTGTTTAAAAGTTTAAAATTATGGATGAAGCTTACAATTCTCCAAAACGAAAACGATTAAACAAAAATCTTCGTAGTTCAGCTAAAACTACTGATATAGCCATACCAGTGCCCAATAATAATACTGTTCTACCTTCTACTGTAACTGTTTTCCCTAATGTGAACATACAGCTTGAAGATCAATTAATTGGAGCTGTCAATACTGATCAAATGACTGATAATATCGCACCAACTTAGGTCGCTGAGTCAGCTGATCAGATTTCTCCTTCTATTAAAGCAATACCAATCATAGAGGAAAATGCTGATTCTCCTTGCGTTTTTGGCACAAAAAAACTTACGCTTAAACTTGTATTGCCTCAAATGTGATCCCTACACCTTCTCAAATTACTTCGGTTCCTACAGGAGCGATACCGAAACAAATATCGAACAGCAGTATCAAAGCCCCTGTTCATAAAGAACTTGTGATTATTGAGCCTGCAAAATCTTTATTTGTTTCTCGTTTTGCAGCTGATACATCCGGTGAAGACGTGTTATTCTATATAAACTCTAAGCTAAATGTTGTAAATAAAAATATCTCTGTTTACAAATTCAATTTTTCATACGAGCGTATTACGTCCTCTTTTAAAATATCTTTGCCTGGTGATCTTTTTCACAAGGTATTGTCTGATCAAAAGTTTTGGCCTGACAATACGATGGTGCATGAATTTATTTCTAGACCTCGGCCTACAACTTCCTTGGCTACTTTTCCGGTTTTTAACAAGAATCAAGAAAACTAGATTGTTGCTTACAGTTCCTTATCCCTTATTAAAACGTTCGTGGCATTAACACAAAACTAAATAATATATTAATTTTGAGTCACACCCTTCACTTTAATATAATTGCTTTTAGTGAGACTTGGCTGAAACCTAACACTCTAAATACTGAAATTCTGTGCAACAAATTTAACATATACCGCAAAGATAGAAACTCCATTCCTGGTATTTGCTCTAAAGGCGGGGGTGTGTTGATTGCAGTCAAAGCGACACATTTCTCTGAAGAGTTATTAATTCCAGAATCCTTGGACATTGAATTCTGTTGTGTTCATGTTAAGTTTGCTTCCTTGAGCCTTTTTATTACATGCTCATATATTCCTCCCCTTTCTACCTTAGAAGTTAATAGCAAACATTTGGCTTCTATTAGTAAAGTTTGCTCAAAACTGCAATCTAATGATCATATTTTAATAACTGGAGATTTTAACCTGCCAAACGTTTCTTGGAACTGCTGTTCTGAAATTCCTGGAATATTTTTACCTTCGTCTGAATGTTCATCCGATAATTATTTTTTAAACGAGCTCTCAATCCAAGGCCTGTTCCAACTTAACTGCATCTGTAACAAAAATAATCGTTTGCTTTATCTGGTGTTTTTTGATGACAGCAATATCGCTTCTGTGTCTAAATCAGATCCTCTGGTTGCACCCGAAGATTCTCATCATCCAACATTAGAATTTATTTTAAATTTTCCAAAACCATTTGTGCAGTACTATGATTCTCAACCGCCTATTAAGTTAAACTTTAAAAAAACAAACTACGTGATTTTGAAGAGTAACTTGTCTAATATAAACTTGAATTCTATTCTAATTCTATATTGATACAAAAAGTTTATCTTCTCAGAGTCTTGATGACGCGATATATGCGTTTAATAGAACGCTCAATGATTGTTTTCTTAATGCTGTTCCGCAAAGGAAAGCCTCTTTGACATCGGGTATACAAATAAATGGTATACAAATAAATTAAGAAAAATGAGAAACTTTAAATCTAAATACTATAAAAAATATCAAAAAACACATAACATATGCGATTTTGGATGCTATACATCGATTAAATACAGTTATCAACAGTTATGCAAACAATCCTATAATATCTACTTAACAAAAGTAAAATTAAACATCAAATCTGATGCTAAATCCTTCTGGAACTTTGTTAACACAAAACGTAAGATTGATTCATATCCTTCTTTTATGAAGTATAGTTCTGTTGAGTCTGATAATGATAATAGTATTTGCAATCTTTTTGCTGACTTTTTCAAGACGACTTATTCATCATCGTCCTATGATTATTTAAGTTATCCTTTCAATATTCAATCTGGGGATATTTATTTCCCAATAATTGACACAAACACAGTCTTATCATTTTTAAAAAATATTAAATCATCATATAAAAGTGGTCCTGATAACATACCTTCATGTATATTAAAATACTGCTGTGTAGAATTAGTAACTCCAATCTCTTTACTATTTACTTCGTCATTAAAATCCTGCTATTTTCCTGCAGCCTGGAAGCATTCATTTATCATTCCGCTGCATAAATCCGGAAATAGGTCTTTAATTGGTAACTACCGTGGCATCGCAAAATTAAGCGCTTTGCCTAAACTTTTAGAGGCAATTGCTGCATCACGACTATCGTATAGCGTTAAATCTTTAATGTCTCCTTTCCATCATGGATTCCTTTCTGGAAAATCCACTGTTACTAACCTTCTCGAATTTACATCAAAAACTATAGAAAACTTTGGAAAAAGCATGCAGACTGATGTTATTTACACGGATTTTAGCAAAGCTTTTGACGTTGTAAATCACAAACTATTGATCTTAAAATTACATCTTGTTGGATTTCCTATACCGTTGGTAAAGTGGATTGAATCCTACTTAAGCAATAGAACACAATCTGTTATTTTTAAGCTCAAGAAATCACATGAGTTTCCTGTTACTTCAGGAGTTCTTCAAGGAAGTCATCTTGGGCCCCTTCTGTTTCTACTTTTTATAAACGATTTGCCATCTGTCATAATGCATTCTAGCATCTTAATATTTGCTGATGACGTCAAACTCTTCCTTTCTTTTAAAAATGAAAATGACGCTGTATTTTTGCAAGCCGACATTGATCATCTTCATAACTGGTGCAAAACGAACCGTATGAACCTCAACATGAAGAAATGCAAGCATATGTCTTTCTCGCGCAAACCACCAATTAAATGTACCTTCAAAATTTGTGGTTATCCATTGGAGTCCTTAGATATTTTCAATGATCTTGGAGTTACAATGGATCCTAAACTACGCTTTAATATTCATGTAAATAAAATAATAAATAGAGCAAATAGTACTTTAGGATTAATTTAACGTTGGGCAAAAGAGTTTACTGATCCATTCATAACGAAAACCTTATTCACTTCCCTAGTGCGGCCTATCTTAGAATACGCTTCAGTTATTTGGTGCCCACGATACGGTTGTTACTAGACGACATTGAATCAGTGCAGAAACAATTTCTTTTGTTTTGCTTAAGCTATCTTTATTGTAATACTGATTTTCACTTACCATCTTATGAATATCGGTTACAACTCTTAAATCTTCCTTCTTTAAAAAATCGGAGAATTATGATAAATGCTTGTTGGATTACAAAACTTTTACATGGATATGTCAACAGTCCATATTTATTGAGTAAAATATATTTTAATATTCCTCTTCGTCCTAGAAGATCTTTTGAGTTACTCCACATGAACTTTTGTAGAACTAATTATTTGCAAAATGAACCTCTTAGAAGCACTTGCGGTGATTTTAATTTTGTATCTGATGTTATATCCTTAAGTGAATCCATGGACTCAATCAAACATAAAATTATAGATTACCTGCAGTACCGTCGTTGATTATGTAAAGTTCTTTCAAACATATATCTGATGCATCTGGTGATTTGTAAACACATTAATATAACAATCTAAATGGATAAATGGACCTAAGCGTAAAATGGAAAATTTTGGTGAATAAACATCTAAATAATCTGAATGGGCCTAAACTTGGGATCTTCAGTTGCCTCATATTTTCATGATGATTGTAACTACACTTGCCGACGGTACCGTGGTGTCTTGGGTCTTTTTAACTCTTGAAACACTACGTTAGATCGATTTGTAATATATTAATATGAGTGGCCGATAAGACCTAGTTTGTCTTGGTGCCTGCGTTCGCAACTGGTTTTCTTAATTTTATGAAAATTGGTTTGGTGAATTTGACCTAGTTTGTTGAGTAACCACCCTGTCAAGCCTGGACCTCACCGGGAAGACAGAACGATATATATTATATATTTACCTATTGGAGTGGTGTTTTTATTGGGTATGAGACCTTGTTTGTCACACGACTCCGCCGGATACAAAAATTGTTGCTAACTCGACCTTGTTTGTCTTGAAAACGCAACCCTGCTTTGCTGTCTGATACTATCGATTTTGACTTAACTTTTTTTTTGTTATTTTTTATACTTTAATAAAATTATATACTTTAAGCAATTTATTAAAACTTTAAAGTTTGTTAATAATACATGATTTCAATCAAAATCATACTTTTTATTATTGTATTAAATTGTATTAAATATCTTATTTTATAATTTTAAATTTGCAATAAAACCTGTTAAGGTTTAGCAATCAAGTAAATAAATAAATAAAATAAATTGAAGTTAATATCCTAATAATCCCTCACGTAAAGAGAGGAATTCTCGTCATTTTGATGAACAGAGTCGACCCGAGTCGACAAGTAGGAGATTAGGCCCTTTCCGTAGGGGGTTTTACTATAATTAAGATTTATTTTCAACTAGTTAATTTTATCTAGGGTACATAAGTTTACATAACAAGTCAGTGCCGAGGTAGATCTGGAAAACGAAGGTTAAGTTTACGTGTTACTCATTTTATCATAGATTGCTCGGTTACATGTTATAAATAATTTAACAATTTAAATCTATATATGTTAAATTTCACAATAATAAAACCAACCAGTTAAAATATACTTCGATTTGCATAACATCACATAACGAGTACTTCCTCACGTTATCGCGGTTCGGGTCGTTTCACAATAACACTGATATCATCAGACTTGTTGGGTCCAACGGTCGACATTTCCAGTAACCATTTGGTTACAATCTATCGACGTCAGAATTTAGGTTAAGGTAGAGATTTGAGCATTTGAGTCAAAGACAGGCGATTCAGGGGTCTAACTCCAATCGCCTTGGAACTCGCCACTCCGAGCTCGGAACTAGGCAACTAGACAATAGAAGTGACGTTCTCTAGAGATAGTTACCTAGCCGGAGTTTTGATCGAAGACGGGCGAATAGGCCTAACCATACTCGGATTTGGTCAAACACTCTGTAGATTGGAGTCGGGCGAATGGGCCTAACCCTACTCGGTTTCAATCAGCCACCCTTTCGATTGGAGCCGGGCGAAAGGGCCTAACCATACTCGGATTCGGTTACCTGTGTATCTCGATCGGAGTCGGGTGAATGGGTCTAGCCATACTCCATTTCTGACCAGGAACGTTTACCATAAACTCATTCCTGGGAATGTCTGGACAGAGATTTGAATTTCAAAACCCTGCGGTGTAGGCGACAGAGCAACAAAAGTGTCAAACCTTACGCTAGACAGGATTAGATGGTAGGGATTAGCTAGGGCAAACCTTTTGTTCACCAAACCGAGACACGGAAGATTCGACGCCATTTATAAAATAATGTATGACGTGAGAAAGCTACCTCAGTTTTTTTTTTTTTTAAATAAAATTGAGTTTTATAGACTAAGCGCATGAAAAAATTGTGAAATAATTTTAGAACAAGGCACCGAAAGGGGTACCTACCATGAATTTGTTAATAAAACAATATACGTAGGTGAAAAATACTGAAATATATTTTAAATAAATAGATTTTGCACATACAAATATTTAATTAATGAAACGGCTACATAGCATAGCCAACTAGAAATAATAGATTATAAACACATAGTAGAGCCCTATTACGGTTCACAACACAACAGTAATTGCTGTCTTCAATGTGTAAATTTCTATTACGGTAGACAACAAAGCAATTGAATACATTCCACTGTTGTCTGTCAACAAAGCTGTGTCTTCAATACACTTACTACGCAACACAGCAGTTGTGCTTTATTGTCTTGTTATCTGCCAAATTTTGAAGACAGCTAATTTGGTGTTGTGTTGAAGAAACGAAATAGATTAAAAATGATAATTTTATTTAAAATTGCGTTTTTCTTTATTAATTATGAAAATTTCACAGAGAATTGATAATACGTCTCCTTGTGAACAGAATTGTATTGAATTTAGCAACTGAATTCGAAATTGTTTGTTTGTTTACTTTTTTATTTTAACAGTGACCAGTTCACAGTTGCATCGAAACGTACTAATTAGGTTACGTTTTTATTTTGATAGTACGAAAATTTCTGCAATATTTATTATTTTGCCTTTTTATTATTTTGGAATATTTATGATAGAAAGAAGTGCTATTTTATTTTATTAGTTAAGAAATGCCGGAAGAGGGGTTTTAAACTAAAAACAAGATGTATTTTAAATTTGCCATAAGTCTTAAATTATAGTTATGCTATTGGCATCAGAGAACTGCACAAGCCTACTTGAAGTCTATTTCAAGTACTTGCTTGAAATACACTTTCAAGCTAGCTTGAGCTTGATAATTTTGAATAAAGTATAGCTTGTAATTGAATATAAATAAGCCCACGACAGCTTGCGACTTGCAAGTATGCTAGCTTACAAGCAAACGGCGCGAAGTTTCAAGTAAAGGAAATCTTGATGCCTTCGGCAAAAAGCTTGAAAATCTTGAAATTGAAGGCAAGTATCCAATTGAAGCAAGTATCCAAAAAATTCAATGAGCTTGTTTAGAGAGAGCTTAAGCGTAATAGGACTTTTAAGGATTCTGTGAACTACGTGGTTGGAAGTTTTTGGGGTAAATGAATTCGAAAATTATGTCAAACTTTAAAATTTAAGATGGCGGATAGAGTTGCCACCTAATTTTTTTTTATTTTTGGGAATTCTTGTAATTTTGAAATTCTGGCAACGGATTTGATTTCGAATATAATGTCACAGTTTTAAAATTTAAGATGGAGGTTAGGGTTGAAATTTATTTTTACCACAGTATTGCCACCTAATAAAATGTATTTTTAAGAGTTTTAAATATCATTTATCAGTGTTAAGGTGTTGCTTATTTCGAATCTAAAGTCAGAATTTTAAAATTCAAGATGGTGGATAGGGTTGCCACCTTAATTTTTTGTATTTTTATGAATTCGGGGCTGGCAAAAAAAATGGTACACCAAAAATGGGTCGCTGAATCCGAATCCGTTGACAGAATTTCAAAATTATAACATTTTGAAATAATAGGGTTGCCACCTAATAATATGTCTTTTTATATGTCCTTTACTTGAAACTTCGTGCCTTTCGCTTGTAAGCTAGCATACTTGCAAGTCGCAAGTTGTCGTGAGCTTTTTTATATTCAATTACAAGCTATAATTGATTCAAAATTATCAAGCTCAAGCTAGCTTGAACTTGTATTTCAAGCAAGTACTTGAAATAGACTTCAAGTAGGCTTGTGCAGTTCTCTGGTTGCTACTATAAAAAGGGTCCGTGTTCCCAGGTCAAAAGGAGGGAAAGCGGGATTTTTTTCAACACCATTATAATCTTAGTAAAAAAATGCTTCCTTGTACTTAAAAACATTTTAAAATCCAGCTATTTTATTATACTAGATTTAATCTTATTGTTTAACGCCAGTTGAAATTAATGGGTTTAAATATGGGCTCACGATATTTCCTTTTCATATCGCAAAAAAATTCTTATCAAGATAGTACTTTTTGCTATTTAAAAAATACTTTTTAAAGAGTACGTTTTTACTTTTCTCCGAAGGAACCCTGGACCAGTTAAGCAACGAATCCTACATACGTTCCACAATCAAACGTGACAACAACGTATTGTTGTGAACCATAATAGCTCGAAACTGTTGTGTTTTCTTGACTGTTGTGTCTACTCGTAAGAAGACACAGCAGTTTATTGCTGTGAACCATAATAAGCCTAGTAGATAAGGATATCACCCAACACCCGAATCTTTAGACTCGCCTTCAGCGAAGTCGGGTGCTAGTTAGTAAGACATAATTGTAAATCTAGAATTAAGCGTATAATAGTGTTTGTAAATAAAGCATCGTTGAGTTCCAAAACTGCTGAGTTTGATTTGGTGTCCGTTTATTACAGGTAACGTACAAACCTTTTGCAACGGACCCTGGATCCGGCGAGCGCATCCTCGGCCGGAGTTTGGGTCGTGACAACACTTTGCAGCCAGCAGAAAGAAGACTCTGCTAGGAACGGTAATGGTCAGCATTGAACACCAAGGAGCCACACACGCAGCAAAAGCCCTCATTGACTCTGAATCTGAGGCAAAATTCTTAACAGAGCACCTAATAAAACGAATTGGTCTTCCGACCTGATCAATAGGTGCGCAGGTAACGGGTCTGAGCCAGTTTCTGCAAACCTGACAAACTGCTGTGAGCAGTTCGATGCGATCCTCAATCAATCTAACCTTTAAAATTGAGGCCAGACCCTGGTGATGAAAACTCTCACATGTGATTTACCCACACTCTCGATTGATTCAAGCATATTTGAGATCCTGTCTGGCCACAAATTGACAGACACCCAATTTTACATGTCTCTATCCGTGGATATGATCATTGGCTGTGATATCTACCCACCCATTATTCACCGTGGTGTTCAGCGCAATATAGGCGGATGCCGACTAGCGCAAGAATACGAATTTGGATGAATTCTTTTTGGCCCAGTTCCTGAGTCAAAATTCAACAAAACTGTGTCGTTACACAACACAATTAGAAGTTAAGACTAATAATTGGCCTTTAGTTCAGAAAAGCAAAAGAAGAACCCAACCCGAAAAAAAGAACTCACATTGTAAAGAATGTACAATTTTGAGACATATTATTATGGCAGAACATCCAAAAGTAGAAAACTGGATCCAGTAACCTATTTGGCATCACCCAAGACTTACAACCCAAAAAGTAATCTGTCATAGTGCCCGAAGAACTTAAAAGCAAATTTTCTTCACTGCCACGAGCACCTCGAGTCATCGCCAACAACTCACCAACCCGTCGTTCTCAACCGATATATGTGAACTTCGATGTGATGACCAAGCAGAAAAAGGTGAAACTAGATAGGCTTAACCCACTAAACAAGAAACAACGATCTTCCGATAAATACACATCGCCTAACTCGGAGTCCAATCTCGTCAAAAAGCGTGATCCTAACCCAAGATCACTTTTCGGACTTGAGTAAAATAATTCAAACCGAACCCGATATGAGAAACTCTGGAAAGTCCTAGGGTTTCTGGACTGTTTTTAACAGTAACAGCAAAACAGCTGTTTTTTAAGAAAATGGAAAACAGCAAACAGCTGGTTTTTTAAATGCTGTTTTTACTGTTTTAAATTTTTAAAAAATTTAAATTCGAAGAATAAATCTATATTAAGCTACAGATAGTTATAGATAAATACCTATGTTTACGTAAAACTCTTACTTATCATAGTAAGTACTTTTTGGTTAATTTAAAGCATTTAATGTTAACACAGTTTTGGGCGAATTAAACTTCAATATCAATAACTAAAATATCAAGTCAGCTTAGAAAATTGGAATATTTTTATTAAAAACCAAAAATGAGAAAATAAAAAATAGAAAGGCAACTAGAAAATTTTAATTTTTCTATAAGAAAAATTTGTTTGAGAAATTTTTGTAGAAATATCAAGTAAGCTTAGAAAATTGTAATTTTTTTATTAGAAAAAAATTTTCTTGAGAAATTTAACAATGTAATAACATTTTTTACAAACATCTTCGTGTGTTCTTCAGAGCCACTGGTTTTATTTGAATTTAGTACATAGTTCATTTTAATTCAACTTCCGTAAAGTGCCAATCAAGTAAAATATTGAGCTTCTTTGTTTTGAAATTGTTGCATTAAAATTCATATTAATTTACTATTAAGTAAGTAAAGTTATTTGATTATTTTTTAACAATTCCATTTCTTTAATAATACTGTTTATTAGCTTATAATGTCAGTCTGTTAATGTTATACCCAATTAAACGGAAAAATAGAACAACAAATGATTTTGAAGGACAATGTCAGCTTTGCAACAAAATTATCAAGTGTTCAGAAAACTCTAAGACTACCTTCAAAAATCATTTGAAAAGCCATGGAGTTTTTTTGCCAGAAGGCAACTGAGTCAACAACATCAAGAAATGAAAATTGCAGTGAGAAGAATAGAAAAATAATTTTTGATTTCCTAGAGCGAAAGACTTTTACATAGTTTCTTTCTGATCTGTCTACTGATGGCATTTCAATTCGAGCAACTACCAAAAATAAAAATATTCGATAAGTGAGACTTGGCTGAAACCTAACACTCTAAATACTGAAATTCTGTGCAACAAATTTAACATATACCGCAAAGATAGAAACTCCATTCCTGGTATTTGCTCTAAAGGCGGGGGTGTGTTGATTGCAGTCAAAGCGACACATTTCTCTGAAGAGTTATTAATTCCAGAATCCTTGGACATTGAATTCTGTTGTGTTCATGTTAAGTTTGCTTCCTTGAGCCTTTTTATTACATGCTCATATATTCCTCCCCTTTCTACCTTAGAAGTTAATAGCAAACATTTGGCTTCTATTAGTAAAGTTTGCTCAAAACTGCAATCTAATGATCATATTTTAATAACTGGAGATTTTAACCTGCCAAACGTTTCTTGGAACTGCTGTTCTGAAATTCCTGGAATATTTTTACCTTCGTCTGAATGTTCATCCGATAATTATTTTTTAAACGAGCTCTCAATCCAAGGCCTGTTCCAACTTAACTGCATCTGTAACAAAAATAATCGTTTGCTTTATCTGGTGTTTTTTGATGACAGCAATATCGCTTCTGTGTCTAAATCAGATCCTCTGGTTGCACCCGAAGATTCTCATCATCCAACATTAGAATTTATTTTAAATTTTCCAAAACCATTTGTGCAGTACTATGATTCTCAACCGCCTATTAAGTTAAACTTTAAAAAAACAAACTACGTGATTTTGAAGAGTAACTTGTCTAATATAAACTTGAATTCTATTCTAATTCTATATTGATACAAAAAGTTTATCTTCTCAGAGTCTTGATGACGCGATATATGCGTTTAATAGAACGCTCAATGATTGTTTTCTTAATGCTGTTCCGCAAAGGAAAGCCTCTTTGACATCGGGTATACAAATAAATGGTATACAAATAAATTAAGAAAAATGAGAAACTTTAAATCTAAATACTATAAAAAATATCAAAAAACACATAACATATGCGATTTTGGATGCTATACATCGATTAAATACAGTTATCAACAGTTATGCAAACAATCCTATAATATCTACTTAACAAAAGTAAAATTAAACATCAAATCTGATGCTAAATCCTTCTGGAACTTTGTTAACACAAAACGTAAGATTGATTCATATCCTTCTTTTATGAAGTATAGTTCTGTTGAGTCTGATAATGATAATAGTATTTGCAATCTTTTTGCTGACTTTTTCAAGACGACTTATTCATCATCGTCCTATGATTATTTAAGTTATCCTTTCAATATTCAATCTGGGGATATTTATTTCCCAATAATTGACACAAACACAGTCTTATCATTTTTAAAAAATATTAAATCATCATATAAAAGTGGTCCTGATAACATACCTTCATGTATATTAAAATACTGCTGTGTAGAATTAGTAACTCCAATCTCTTTACTATTTACTTCGTCATTAAAATCCTGCTATTTTCCTGCAGCCTGGAAGCATTCATTTATCATTCCGCTGCATAAATCCGGAAATAGGTCTTTAATTGGTAACTACCGTGGCATCGCAAAATTAAGCGCTTTGCCTAAACTTTTAGAGGCAATTGCTGCATCACGACTATCGTATAGCGTTAAATCTTTAATGTCTCCTTTCCATCATGGATTCCTTTCTGGAAAATCCACTGTTACTAACCTTCTCGAATTTACATCAAAAACTATAGAAAACTTTGGAAAAAGCATGCAGACTGATGTTATTTACACGGATTTTAGCAAAGCTTTTGACGTTGTAAATCACAAACTATTGATCTTAAAATTACATCTTGTTGGATTTCCTATACCGTTGGTAAAGTGGATTGAATCCTACTTAAGCAATAGAACACAATCTGTTATTTTTAAGCTCAAGAAATCACATGAGTTTCCTGTTACTTCAGGAGTTCTTCAAGGAAGTCATCTTGGGCCCCTTCTGTTTCTACTTTTTATAAACGATTTGCCATCTGTCATAATGCATTCTAGCATCTTAATATTTGCTGATGACGTCAAACTCTTCCTTTCTTTTAAAAATGAAAATGACGCTGTATTTTTGCAAGCCGACATTGATCATCTTCATAACTGGTGCAAAACGAACCGTATGAACCTCAACATGAAGAAATGCAAGCATATGTCTTTCTCGCGCAAACCACCAATTAAATGTACCTTCAAAATTTGTGGTTATCCATTGGAGTCCTTAGATATTTTCAATGATCTTGGAGTTACAATGGATCCTAAACTACGCTTTAATATTCATGTAAATAAAATAATAAATAGAGCAAATAGTACTTTAGGATTAATTTAACGTTGGGCAAAAGAGTTTACTGATCCATTCATAACGAAAACCTTATTCACTTCCCTAGTGCGGCCTATCTTAGAATACGCTTCAGTTATTTGGTGCCCACGATACGGTTGTTACTAGACGACATTGAATCAGTGCAGAAACAATTTCTTTTGTTTTGCTTAAGCTATCTTTATTGTAATACTGATTTTCACTTACCATCTTATGAATATCGGTTACAACTCTTAAATCTTCCTTCTTTAAAAAATCGGAGAATTATGATAAATGCTTGTTGGATTACAAAACTTTTACATGGATATGTCAACAGTCCATATTTATTGAGTAAAATATATTTTAATATTCCTCTTCGTCCTAGAAGATCTTTTGAGTTACTCCACATGAACTTTTGTAGAACTAATTATTTGCAAAATGAACCTCTTAGAAGCACTTGCGGTGATTTTAATTTTGTATCTGATGTTATATCCTTAAGTGAATCCATGGACTCAATCAAACATAAAATTATAGATTACCTGCAGTACCGTCGTTGATTATGTAAAGTTCTTTCAAACATATATCTGATGCATCTGGTGATTTGTAAACACATTAATATAACAATCTAAATGGATAAATGGACCTAAGCGTAAAATGGAAAATTTTGGTGAATAAACATCTAAATAATCTGAATGGGCCTAAACTTGGGATCTTCAGTTGCCTCATATTTTCATGATGATTGTAACTACACTTGCCGACGGTACCGTGGTGTCTTGGGTCTTTTTAACTCTTGAAACACTACGTTAGATCGATTTGTAATATATTAATATGAGTGGCCGATAAGACCTAGTTTGTCTTGGTGCCTGCGTTCGCAACTGGTTTTCTTAATTTTATGAAAATTGGTTTGGTGAATTTGACCTAGTTTGTTGAGTAACCACCCTGTCAAGCCTGGACCTCACCGGGAAGACAGAACGATATATATTATATATTTACCTATTGGAGTGGTGTTTTTATTGGGTATGAGACCTTGTTTGTCACACGACTCCGCCGGATACAAAAATTGTTGCTAACTCGACCTTGTTTGTCTTGAAAACGCAACCCTGCTTTGCTGTCTGATACTATCGATTTTGACTTAACTTTTTTTTTGTTATTTTTTATACTTTAATAAAATTATATACTTTAAGCAATTTATTAAAACTTTAAAGTTTGTTAATAATACATGATTTCAATCAAAATCATACTTTTTATTATTGTATTAAATTGTATTAAATATCTTATTTTATAATTTTAAATTTGCAATAAAACCTGTTAAGGTTTAGCAATCAAGTAAATAAATAAATAAAATAAATTGAAGTTAATATCCTAATAATCCCTCACGTAAAGAGAGGAATTCTCGTCATTTTGATGAACAGAGTCGACCCGAGTCGACAAGTAGGAGATTAGGCCCTTTCCGTAGGGGGTTTTACTATAATTAAGATTTATTTTCAACTAGTTAATTTTATCTAGGGTACATAAGTTTACATAACAAGTCAGTGCCGAGGTAGATCTGGAAAACGAAGGTTAAGTTTACGTGTTACTCATTTTATCATAGATTGCTCGGTTACATGTTATAAATAATTTAACAATTTAAATCTATATATGTTAAATTTCACAATAATAAAACCAACCAGTTAAAATATACTTCGATTTGCATAACATCACATAACGAGTACTTCCTCACGTTATCGCGGTTCGGGTCGTTTCACAATAACACTGATATCATCAGACTTGTTGGGTCCAACGGTCGACATTTCCAGTAACCATTTGGTTACAATCTATCGACGTCAGAATTTAGGTTAAGGTAGAGATTTGAGCATTTGAGTCAAAGACAGGCGATTCAGGGGTCTAACTCCAATCGCCTTGGAACTCGCCACTCCGAGCTCGGAACTAGGCAACTAGACAATAGAAGTGACGTTCTCTAGAGATAGTTACCTAGCCGGAGTTTTGATCGAAGACGGGCGAATAGGCCTAACCATACTCGGATTTGGTCAAACACTCTGTAGATTGGAGTCGGGCGAATGGGCCTAACCCTACTCGGTTTCAATCAGCCACCCTTTCGATTGGAGCCGGGCGAAAGGGCCTAACCATACTCGGATTCGGTTACCTGTGTATCTCGATCGGAGTCGGGTGAATGGGTCTAGCCATACTCCATTTCTGACCAGGAACGTTTACCATAAACTCATTCCTGGGAATGTCTGGACAGAGATTTGAATTTCAAAACCCTGCGGTGTAGGCGACAGAGCAACAAAAGTGTCAAACCTTACGCTAGACAGGATTAGATGGTAGGGATTAGCTAGGGCAAACCTTTTGTTCACCAAACCGAGACACGGAAGATTCGACGCCATTTATAAAATAATGTATGACGTGAGAAAGCTACCTCAGTTTTTTTTTTTTTTAAATAAAATTGAGTTTTATAGACTAAGCGCATGAAAAAATTGTGAAATAATTTTAGAACAAGGCACCGAAAGGGGTACCTACCATGAATTTGTTAATAAAACAATATACGTAGGTGAAAAATACTGAAATATATTTTAAATAAATAGATTTTGCACATACAAATATTTAATTAATGAAACGGCTACATAGCATAGCCAACTAGAAATAATAGATTATAAACACATAGTAGAGCCCTATTACGGTTCACAACACAACAGTAATTGCTGTCTTCAATGTGTAAATTTCTATTACGGTAGACAACAAAGCAATTGAATACATTCCACTGTTGTCTGTCAACAAAGCTGTGTCTTCAATACACTTACTACGCAACACAGCAGTTGTGCTTTATTGTCTTGTTATCTGCCAAATTTTGAAGACAGCTAATTTGGTGTTGTGTTGAAGAAACGAAATAGATTAAAAATGATAATTTTATTTAAAATTGCGTTTTTCTTTATTAATTATGAAAATTTCACAGAGAATTGATAATACGTCTCCTTGTGAACAGAATTGTATTGAATTTAGCAACTGAATTCGAAATTGTTTGTTTGTTTACTTTTTTATTTTAACAGTGACCAGTTCACAGTTGCATCGAAACGTACTAATTAGGTTACGTTTTTATTTTGATAGTACGAAAATTTCTGCAATATTTATTATTTTGCCTTTTTATTATTTTGGAATATTTATGATAGAAAGAAGTGCTATTTTATTTTATTAGTTAAGAAATGCCGGAAGAGGGGTTTTAAACTAAAAACAAGATGTATTTTAAATTTGCCATAAGTCTTAAATTATAGTTATGCTATTGGCATCAGAGAACTGCACAAGCCTACTTGAAGTCTATTTCAAGTACTTGCTTGAAATACACTTTCAAGCTAGCTTGAGCTTGATAATTTTGAATAAAGTATAGCTTGTAATTGAATATAAATAAGCCCACGACAGCTTGCGACTTGCAAGTATGCTAGCTTACAAGCAAACGGCGCGAAGTTTCAAGTAAAGGAAATCTTGATGCCTTCGGCAAAAAGCTTGAAAATCTTGAAATTGAAGGCAAGTATCCAATTGAAGCAAGTATCCAAAAAATTCAATGAGCTTGTTTAGAGAGAGCTTAAGCGTAATAGGACTTTTAAGGATTCTGTGAACTACGTGGTTGGAAGTTTTTGGGGTAAATGAATTCGAAAATTATGTCAAACTTTAAAATTTAAGATGGCGGATAGAGTTGCCACCTAATTTTTTTTTATTTTTGGGAATTCTTGTAATTTTGAAATTCTGGCAACGGATTTGATTTCGAATATAATGTCACAGTTTTAAAATTTAAGATGGAGGTTAGGGTTGAAATTTATTTTTACCACAGTATTGCCACCTAATAAAATGTATTTTTAAGAGTTTTAAATATCATTTATCAGTGTTAAGGTGTTGCTTATTTCGAATCTAAAGTCAGAATTTTAAAATTCAAGATGGTGGATAGGGTTGCCACCTTAATTTTTTGTATTTTTATGAATTCGGGGCTGGCAAAAAAAATGGTACACCAAAAATGGGTCGCTGAATCCGAATCCGTTGACAGAATTTCAAAATTATAACATTTTGAAATAATAGGGTTGCCACCTAATAATATGTCTTTTTATATGTCCTTTACTTGAAACTTCGTGCCTTTCGCTTGTAAGCTAGCATACTTGCAAGTCGCAAGTTGTCGTGAGCTTTTTTATATTCAATTACAAGCTATAATTGATTCAAAATTATCAAGCTCAAGCTAGCTTGAACTTGTATTTCAAGCAAGTACTTGAAATAGACTTCAAGTAGGCTTGTGCAGTTCTCTGGTTGCTACTATAAAAAGGGTCCGTGTTCCCAGGTCAAAAGGAGGGAAAGCGGGATTTTTTTCAACACCATTATAATCTTAGTAAAAAAATGCTTCCTTGTACTTAAAAACATTTTAAAATCCAGCTATTTTATTATACTAGATTTAATCTTATTGTTTAACGCCAGTTGAAATTAATGGGTTTAAATATGGGCTCACGATATTTCCTTTTCATATCGCAAAAAAATTCTTATCAAGATAGTACTTTTTGCTATTTAAAAAATACTTTTTAAAGAGTACGTTTTTACTTTTCTCCGAAGGAACCCTGGACCAGTTAAGCAACGAATCCTACATACGTTCCACAATCAAACGTGACAACAACGTATTGTTGTGAACCATAATAGCTCGAAACTGTTGTGTTTTCTTGACTGTTGTGTCTACTCGTAAGAAGACACAGCAGTTTATTGCTGTGAACCATAATAAGCCTAGTAGATAAGGATATCACCCAACACCCGAATCTTTAGACTCGCCTTCAGCGAAGTCGGGTGCTAGTTAGTAAGACATAATTGTAAATCTAGAATTAAGCGTATAATAGTGTTTGTAAATAAAGCATCGTTGAGTTCCAAAACTGCTGAGTTTGATTTGGTGTCCGTTTATTACAGGTAACGTACAAACCTTTTGCAACGGACCCTGGATCCGGCGAGCGCATCCTCGGCCGGAGTTTGGGTCGTGACAACACTTTGCAGCCAGCAGAAAGAAGACTCTGCTAGGAACGGTAATGGTCAGCATTGAACACCAAGGAGCCACACACGCAGCAAAAGCCCTCATTGACTCTGAATCTGAGGCAAAATTCTTAACAGAGCACCTAATAAAACGAATTGGTCTTCCGACCTGATCAATAGGTGCGCAGGTAACGGGTCTGAGCCAGTTTCTGCAAACCTGACAAACTGCTGTGAGCAGTTCGATGCGATCCTCAATCAATCTAACCTTTAAAATTGAGGCCAGACCCTGGTGATGAAAACTCTCACATGTGATTTACCCACACTCTCGATTGATTCAAGCATATTTGAGATCCTGTCTGGCCACAAATTGACAGACACCCAATTTTACATGTCTCTATCCGTGGATATGATCATTGGCTGTGATATCTACCCACCCATTATTCACCGTGGTGTTCAGCGCAATATAGGCGGATGCCGACTAGCGCAAGAATACGAATTTGGATGAATTCTTTTTGGCCCAGTTCCTGAGTCAAAATTCAACAAAACTGTGTCGTTACACAACACAATTAGAAGTTAAGACTAATAATTGGCCTTTAGTTCAGAAAAGCAAAAGAAGAACCCAACCCGAAAAAAAGAACTCACATTGTAAAGAATGTACAATTTTGAGACATATTATTATGGCAGAACATCCAAAAGTAGAAAACTGGATCCAGTAACCTATTTGGCATCACCCAAGACTTACAACCCAAAAAGTAATCTGTCATAGTGCCCGAAGAACTTAAAAGCAAATTTTCTTCACTGCCACGAGCACCTCGAGTCATCGCCAACAACTCACCAACCCGTCGTTCTCAACCGATATATGTGAACTTCGATGTGATGACCAAGCAGAAAAAGGTGAAACTAGATAGGCTTAACCCACTAAACAAGAAACAACGATCTTCCGATAAATACACATCGCCTAACTCGGAGTCCAATCTCGTCAAAAAGCGTGATCCTAACCCAAGATCACTTTTCGGACTTGAGTAAAATAATTCAAACCGAACCCGATATGAGAAACTCTGGAAAGTCCTAGGGTTTCTGGACTGTTTTTAACAGTAACAGCAAAACAGCTGTTTTTTAAGAAAATGGAAAACAGCAAACAGCTGGTTTTTTAAATGCTGTTTTTACTGTTTTAAATTTTTAAAAAATTTAAATTCGAAGAATAAATCTATATTAAGCTACAGATAGTTATAGATAAATACCTATGTTTACGTAAAACTCTTACTTATCATAGTAAGTACTTTTTGGTTAATTTAAAGCATTTAATGTTAACACAGTTTTGGGCGAATTAAACTTCAATATCAATAACTAAAATATCAAGTCAGCTTAGAAAATTGGAATATTTTTATTAAAAACCAAAAATGAGAAAATAAAAAATAGAAAGGCAACTAGAAAATTTTAATTTTTCTATAAGAAAAATTTGTTTGAGAAATTTTTGTAGAAATATCAAGTAAGCTTAGAAAATTGTAATTTTTTTATTAGAAAAAAATTTTCTTGAGAAATTTAACAATGTAATAACATTTTTTACAAACATCTTCGTGTGTTCTTCAGAGCCACTGGTTTTATTTGAATTTAGTACATAGTTCATTTTAATTCAACTTCCGTAAAGTGCCAATCAAGTAAAATATTGAGCTTCTTTGTTTTGAAATTGTTGCATTAAAATTCATATTAATTTACTATTAAGTAAGTAAAGTTATTTGATTATTTTTTAACAATTCCATTTCTTTAATAATACTGTTTATTAGCTTATAATGTCAGTCTGTTAATGTTATACCCAATTAAACGGAAAAATAGAACAACAAATGATTTTGAAGGACAATGTCAGCTTTGCAACAAAATTATCAAGTGTTCAGAAAACTCTAAGACTACCTTCAAAAATCATTTGAAAAGCCATGGAGTTTTTTTGCCAGAAGGCAACTGAGTCAACAACATCAAGAAATGAAAATTGCAGTGAGAAGAATAGAAAAATAATTTTTGATTTCCTAGAGCGAAAGACTTTTACATAGTTTCTTTCTGATCTGTCTACTGATGGCATTTCAATTCGAGCAACTACCAAAAATAAAAATATTCGATAAGTGAGACTTGGCTGAAACCTAACACTCTAAATACTGAAATTCTGTGCAACAAATTTAACATATACCGCAAAGATAGAAACTCCATTCCTGGTATTTGCTCTAAAGGCGGGGGTGTGTTGATTGCAGTCAAAGCGACACATTTCTCTGAAGAGTTATTAATTCCAGAATCCTTGGACATTGAATTCTGTTGTGTTCATGTTAAGTTTGCTTCCTTGAGCCTTTTTATTACATGCTCATATATTCCTCCCCTTTCTACCTTAGAAGTTAATAGCAAACATTTGGCTTCTATTAGTAAAGTTTGCTCAAAACTGCAATCTAATGATCATATTTTAATAACTGGAGATTTTAACCTGCCAAACGTTTCTTGGAACTGCTGTTCTGAAATTCCTGGAATATTTTTACCTTCGTCTGAATGTTCATCCGATAATTATTTTTTAAACGAGCTCTCAATCCAAGGCCTGTTCCAACTTAACTGCATCTGTAACAAAAATAATCGTTTGCTTTATCTGGTGTTTTTTGATGACAGCAATATCGCTTCTGTGTCTAAATCAGATCCTCTGGTTGCACCCGAAGATTCTCATCATCCAACATTAGAATTTATTTTAAATTTTCCAAAACCATTTGTGCAGTACTATGATTCTCAACCGCCTATTAAGTTAAACTTTAAAAAAACAAACTACGTGATTTTGAAGAGTAACTTGTCTAATATAAACTTGAATTCTATTCTAATTCTATATTGATACAAAAAGTTTATCTTCTCAGAGTCTTGATGACGCGATATATGCGTTTAATAGAACGCTCAATGATTGTTTTCTTAATGCTGTTCCGCAAAGGAAAGCCTCTTTGACATCGGGTATACAAATAAATGGTATACAAATAAATTAAGAAAAATGAGAAACTTTAAATCTAAATACTATAAAAAATATCAAAAAACACATAACATATGCGATTTTGGATGCTATACATCGATTAAATACAGTTATCAACAGTTATGCAAACAATCCTATAATATCTACTTAACAAAAGTAAAATTAAACATCAAATCTGATGCTAAATCCTTCTGGAACTTTGTTAACACAAAACGTAAGATTGATTCATATCCTTCTTTTATGAAGTATAGTTCTGTTGAGTCTGATAATGATAATAGTATTTGCAATCTTTTTGCTGACTTTTTCAAGACGACTTATTCATCATCGTCCTATGATTATTTAAGTTATCCTTTCAATATTCAATCTGGGGATATTTATTTCCCAATAATTGACACAAACACAGTCTTATCATTTTTAAAAAATATTAAATCATCATATAAAAGTGGTCCTGATAACATACCTTCATGTATATTAAAATACTGCTGTGTAGAATTAGTAACTCCAATCTCTTTACTATTTACTTCGTCATTAAAATCCTGCTATTTTCCTGCAGCCTGGAAGCATTCATTTATCATTCCGCTGCATAAATCCGGAAATAGGTCTTTAATTGGTAACTACCGTGGCATCGCAAAATTAAGCGCTTTGCCTAAACTTTTAGAGGCAATTGCTGCATCACGACTATCGTATAGCGTTAAATCTTTAATGTCTCCTTTCCATCATGGATTCCTTTCTGGAAAATCCACTGTTACTAACCTTCTCGAATTTACATCAAAAACTATAGAAAACTTTGGAAAAAGCATGCAGACTGATGTTATTTACACGGATTTTAGCAAAGCTTTTGACGTTGTAAATCACAAACTATTGATCTTAAAATTACATCTTGTTGGATTTCCTATACCGTTGGTAAAGTGGATTGAATCCTACTTAAGCAATAGAACACAATCTGTTATTTTTAAGCTCAAGAAATCACATGAGTTTCCTGTTACTTCAGGAGTTCTTCAAGGAAGTCATCTTGGGCCCCTTCTGTTTCTACTTTTTATAAACGATTTGCCATCTGTCATAATGCATTCTAGCATCTTAATATTTGCTGATGACGTCAAACTCTTCCTTTCTTTTAAAAATGAAAATGACGCTGTATTTTTGCAAGCCGACATTGATCATCTTCATAACTGGTGCAAAACGAACCGTATGAACCTCAACATGAAGAAATGCAAGCATATGTCTTTCTCGCGCAAACCACCAATTAAATGTACCTTCAAAATTTGTGGTTATCCATTGGAGTCCTTAGATATTTTCAATGATCTTGGAGTTACAATGGATCCTAAACTACGCTTTAATATTCATGTAAATAAAATAATAAATAGAGCAAATAGTACTTTAGGATTAATTTAACGTTGGGCAAAAGAGTTTACTGATCCATTCATAACGAAAACCTTATTCACTTCCCTAGTGCGGCCTATCTTAGAATACGCTTCAGTTATTTGGTGCCCACGATACGGTTGTTACTAGACGACATTGAATCAGTGCAGAAACAATTTCTTTTGTTTTGCTTAAGCTATCTTTATTGTAATACTGATTTTCACTTACCATCTTATGAATATCGGTTACAACTCTTAAATCTTCCTTCTTTAAAAAATCGGAGAATTATGATAAATGCTTGTTGGATTACAAAACTTTTACATGGATATGTCAACAGTCCATATTTATTGAGTAAAATATATTTTAATATTCCTCTTCGTCCTAGAAGATCTTTTGAGTTACTCCACATGAACTTTTGTAGAACTAATTATTTGCAAAATGAACCTCTTAGAAGCACTTGCGGTGATTTTAATTTTGTATCTGATGTTATATCCTTAAGTGAATCCATGGACTCAATCAAACATAAAATTATAGATTACCTGCAGTACCGTCGTTGATTATGTAAAGTTCTTTCAAACATATATCTGATGCATCTGGTGATTTGTAAACACATTAATATAACAATCTAAATGGATAAATGGACCTAAGCGTAAAATGGAAAATTTTGGTGAATAAACATCTAAATAATCTGAATGGGCCTAAACTTGGGATCTTCAGTTGCCTCATATTTTCATGATGATTGTAACTACACTTGCCGACGGTACCGTGGTGTCTTGGGTCTTTTTAACTCTTGAAACACTACGTTAGATCGATTTGTAATATATTAATATGAGTGGCCGATAAGACCTAGTTTGTCTTGGTGCCTGCGTTCGCAACTGGTTTTCTTAATTTTATGAAAATTGGTTTGGTGAATTTGACCTAGTTTGTTGAGTAACCACCCTGTCAAGCCTGGACCTCACCGGGAAGACAGAACGATATATATTATATATTTACCTATTGGAGTGGTGTTTTTATTGGGTATGAGACCTTGTTTGTCACACGACTCCGCCGGATACAAAAATTGTTGCTAACTCGACCTTGTTTGTCTTGAAAACGCAACCCTGCTTTGCTGTCTGATACTATCGATTTTGACTTAACTTTTTTTTTGTTATTTTTTATACTTTAATAAAATTATATACTTTAAGCAATTTATTAAAACTTTAAAGTTTGTTAATAATACATGATTTCAATCAAAATCATACTTTTTATTATTGTATTAAATTGTATTAAATATCTTATTTTATAATTTTAAATTTGCAATAAAACCTGTTAAGGTTTAGCAATCAAGTAAATAAATAAATAAAATAAATTGAAGTTAATATCCTAATAATCCCTCACGTAAAGAGAGGAATTCTCGTCATTTTGATGAACAGAGTCGACCCGAGTCGACAAGTAGGAGATTAGGCCCTTTCCGTAGGGGGTTTTACTATAATTAAGATTTATTTTCAACTAGTTAATTTTATCTAGGGTACATAAGTTTACATAACAAGTCAGTGCCGAGGTAGATCTGGAAAACGAAGGTTAAGTTTACGTGTTACTCATTTTATCATAGATTGCTCGGTTACATGTTATAAATAATTTAACAATTTAAATCTATATATGTTAAATTTCACAATAATAAAACCAACCAGTTAAAATATACTTCGATTTGCATAACATCACATAACGAGTACTTCCTCACGTTATCGCGGTTCGGGTCGTTTCACAATAACACTGATATCATCAGACTTGTTGGGTCCAACGGTCGACATTTCCAGTAACCATTTGGTTACAATCTATCGACGTCAGAATTTAGGTTAAGGTAGAGATTTGAGCATTTGAGTCAAAGACAGGCGATTCAGGGGTCTAACTCCAATCGCCTTGGAACTCGCCACTCCGAGCTCGGAACTAGGCAACTAGACAATAGAAGTGACGTTCTCTAGAGATAGTTACCTAGCCGGAGTTTTGATCGAAGACGGGCGAATAGGCCTAACCATACTCGGATTTGGTCAAACACTCTGTAGATTGGAGTCGGGCGAATGGGCCTAACCCTACTCGGTTTCAATCAGCCACCCTTTCGATTGGAGCCGGGCGAAAGGGCCTAACCATACTCGGATTCGGTTACCTGTGTATCTCGATCGGAGTCGGGTGAATGGGTCTAGCCATACTCCATTTCTGACCAGGAACGTTTACCATAAACTCATTCCTGGGAATGTCTGGACAGAGATTTGAATTTCAAAACCCTGCGGTGTAGGCGACAGAGCAACAAAAGTGTCAAACCTTACGCTAGACAGGATTAGATGGTAGGGATTAGCTAGGGCAAACCTTTTGTTCACCAAACCGAGACACGGAAGATTCGACGCCATTTATAAAATAATGTATGACGTGAGAAAGCTACCTCAGTTTTTTTTTTTTTTTAAATAAAATTGAGTTTTATAGACTAAGCGCATGAAAAAATTGTGAAATAATTTTAGAACAAGGCACCGAAAGGGGTACCTACCATGAATTTGTTAATAAAACAATATACGTAGGTGAAAAATACTGAAATATATTTTAAATAAATAGATTTTGCACATACAAATATTTAATTAATGAAACGGCTACATAGCATAGCCAACTAGAAATAATAGATTATAAACACATAGTAGAGCCCTATTACGGTTCACAACACAACAGTAATTGCTGTCTTCAATGTGTAAATTTCTATTACGGTAGACAACAAAGCAATTGAATACATTCCACTGTTGTCTGTCAACAAAGCTGTGTCTTCAATACACTTACTACGCAACACAGCAGTTGTGCTTTATTGTCTTGTTATCTGCCAAATTTTGAAGACAGCTAATTTGGTGTTGTGTTGAAGAAACGAAATAGATTAAAAATGATAATTTTATTTAAAATTGCGTTTTTCTTTATTAATTATGAAAATTTCACAGAGAATTGATAATACGTCTCCTTGTGAACAGAATTGTATTGAATTTAGCAACTGAATTCGAAATTGTTTGTTTGTTTACTTTTTTATTTTAACAGTGACCAGTTCACAGTTGCATCGAAACGTACTAATTAGGTTACGTTTTTATTTTGATAGTACGAAAATTTCTGCAATATTTATTATTTTGCCTTTTTATTATTTTGGAATATTTATGATAGAAAGAAGTGCTATTTTATTTTATTAGTTAAGAAATGCCGGAAGAGGGGTTTTAAACTAAAAACAAGATGTATTTTAAATTTGCCATAAGTCTTAAATTATAGTTATGCTATTGGCATCAGAGAACTGCACAAGCCTACTTGAAGTCTATTTCAAGTACTTGCTTGAAATACACTTTCAAGCTAGCTTGAGCTTGATAATTTTGAATAAAGTATAGCTTGTAATTGAATATAAATAAGCCCACGACAGCTTGCGACTTGCAAGTATGCTAGCTTACAAGCAAACGGCGCGAAGTTTCAAGTAAAGGAAATCTTGATGCCTTCGGCAAAAAGCTTGAAAATCTTGAAATTGAAGGCAAGTATCCAATTGAAGCAAGTATCCAAAAAATTCAATGAGCTTGTTTAGAGAGAGCTTAAGCGTAATAGGACTTTTAAGGATTCTGTGAACTACGTGGTTGGAAGTTTTTGGGGTAAATGAATTCGAAAATTATGTCAAACTTTAAAATTTAAGATGGCGGATAGAGTTGCCACCTAATTTTTTTTTATTTTTGGGAATTCTTGTAATTTTGAAATTCTGGCAACGGATTTGATTTCGAATATAATGTCACAGTTTTAAAATTTAAGATGGAGGTTAGGGTTGAAATTTATTTTTACCACAGTATTGCCACCTAATAAAATGTATTTTTAAGAGTTTTAAATATCATTTATCAGTGTTAAGGTGTTGCTTATTTCGAATCTAAAGTCAGAATTTTAAAATTCAAGATGGTGGATAGGGTTGCCACCTTAATTTTTTGTATTTTTATGAATTCGGGGCTGGCAAAAAAAATGGTACACCAAAAATGGGTCGCTGAATCCGAATCCGTTGACAGAATTTCAAAATTATAACATTTTGAAATAATAGGGTTGCCACCTAATAATATGTCTTTTTATATGTCCTTTACTTGAAACTTCGTGCCTTTCGCTTGTAAGCTAGCATACTTGCAAGTCGCAAGTTGTCGTGAGCTTTTTTATATTTAATTACAAGCTATAATTGATTCAAAATTATCAAGCTCAAGCTAGCTTGAACTTGTATTTCAAGCAAGTACTTGAAATAGACTTCAAGTAGGCTTGTGCAGTTCTCTGGTTGCTACTATAAAAAGGGTCCGTGTTCCCAGGTCAAAAGGAGGGAAAGCGGGATTTTTTTCAACACCATTATAATCTTAGTAAAAAAATGCTTCCTTGTACTTAAAAACATTTTAAAATCCAGCTATTTTATTATACTAGATTTAATCTTATTGTTTAACGCCAGTTGAAATTAATGGGTTTAAATATGGGCTCACGATATTTCCTTTTCATATCGCAAAAAAATTCTTATCAAGATAGTACTTTTTGCTATTTAAAAAATACTTTTTAAAGAGTACGTTTTTACTTTTCTCCGAAGGAACCCTGGACCAGTTAAGCAACGAATCCTACATACGTTCCACAATCAAACGTGACAACAACGTATTGTTGTGAACCATAATAGCTCGAAACTGTTGTGTTTTCTTGACTGTTGTGTCTACTCGTAAGAAGACACAGCAGTTTATTGCTGTGAACCATAATAAGCCTAGTAGATAAGGATATCACCCAACACCCGAATCTTTAGACTCGCCTTCAGCGAAGTCGGGTGCTAGTTAGTAAGACATAATTGTAAATCTAGAATTAAGCGTATAATAGTGTTTGTAAATAAAGCATCGTTGAGTTCCAAAACTGCTGAGTTTGATTTGGTGTCCGTTTATTACAGGTAACGTACAAACCTTTTGCAACGGACCCTGGATCCGGCGAGCGCATCCTCGGCCGGAGTTTGGGTCGTGACAACACTTTGCAGCCAGCAGAAAGAAGACTCTGCTAGGAACGGTAATGGTCAGCATTGAACACCAAGGAGCCACACACGCAGCAAAAGCCCTCATTGACTCTGAATCTGAGGCAAAATTCTTAACAGAGCACCTAATAAAACGAATTGGTCTTCCGACCTGATCAATAGGTGCGCAGGTAACGGGTCTGAGCCAGTTTCTGCAAACCTGACAAACTGCTGTGAGCAGTTCGATGCGATCCTCAATCAATCTAACCTTTAAAATTGAGGCCAGACCCTGGTGATGAAAACTCTCACATGTGATTTACCCACACTCTCGATTGATTCAAGCATATTTGAGATCCTGTCTGGCCACAAATTGACAGACACCCAATTTTACATGTCTCTATCCGTGGATATGATCATTGGCTGTGATATCTACCCACCCATTATTCACCGTGGTGTTCAGCGCAATATAGGCGGATGCCGACTAGCGCAAGAATACGAATTTGGATGAATTCTTTTTGGCCCAGTTCCTGAGTCAAAATTCAACAAAACTGTGTCGTTACACAACACAATTAGAAGTTAAGACTAATAATTGGCCTTTAGTTCAGAAAAGCAAAAGAAGAACCCAACCCGAAAAAAAGAACTCACATTGTAAAGAATGTACAATTTTGAGACATATTATTATGGCAGAACATCCAAAAGTAGAAAACTGGATCCAGTAACCTATTTGGCATCACCCAAGACTTACAACCCAAAAAGTAATCTGTCATAGTGCCCGAAGAACTTAAAAGCAAATTTTCTTCACTGCCACGAGCACCTCGAGTCATCGCCAACAACTCACCAACCCGTCGTTCTCAACCGATATATGTGAACTTCGATGTGATGACCAAGCAGAAAAAGGTGAAACTAGATAGGCTTAACCCACTAAACAAGAAACAACGATCTTCCGATAAATACACATCGCCTAACTCGGAGTCCAATCTCGTCAAAAAGCGTGATCCTAACCCAAGATCACTTTTCGGACTTGAGTAAAATAATTCAAACCGAACCCGATATGAGAAACTCTGGAAAGTCCTAGGGTTTCTGGACTGTTTTTAACAGTAACAGCAAAACAGCTGTTTTTTAAGAAAATGGAAAACAGCAAACAGCTGGTTTTTTAAATGCTGTTTTTACTGTTTTAAATTTTTAAAAAATTTAAATTCGAAGAATAAATCTATATTAAGCTACAGATAGTTATAGATAAATACCTATGTTTACGTAAAACTCTTACTTATCATAGTAAGTACTTTTTGGTTAATTTAAAGCATTTAATGTTAACACAGTTTTGGGCGAATTAAACTTCAATATCAATAACTAAAATATCAAGTCAGCTTAGAAAATTGGAATATTTTTATTAAAAACCAAAAATGAGAAAATAAAAAATAGAAAGGCAACTAGAAAATTTTAATTTTTCTATAAGAAAAATTTGTTTGAGAAATTTTTGTAGAAATATCAAGTAAGCTTAGAAAATTGTAATTTTTTTATTAGAAAAAAATTTTCTTGAGAAATTTAACAATGTAATAACATTTTTTACAAACATCTTCGTGTGTTCTTCAGAGCCACTGGTTTTATTTGAATTTAGTACATAGTTCATTTTAATTCAACTTCCGTAAAGTGCCAATCAAGTAAAATATTGAGCTTCTTTGTTTTGAAATTGTTGCATTAAAATTCATATTAATTTACTATTAAGTAAGTAAAGTTATTTGATTATTTTTTAACAATTCCATTTCTTTAATAATACTGTTTATTAGCTTATAATGTCAGTCTGTTAATGTTATACCCAATTAAACGGAAAAATAGAACAACAAATGATTTTGAAGGACAATGTCAGCTTTGCAACAAAATTATCAAGTGTTCAGAAAACTCTAAGACTACCTTCAAAAATCATTTGAAAAGCCATGGAGTTTTTTTGCCAGAAGGCAACTGAGTCAACAACATCAAGAAATGAAAATTGCAGTGAGAAGAATAGAAAAATAATTTTTGATTTCCTAGAGCGAAAGACTTTTACATAGTTTCTTTCTGATCTGTCTACTGATGGCATTTCAATTCGAGCAACTACCAAAAATAAAAATATTCGATAATCAATAGCACGAGATGGATTTAAACTGCCCGCTAACTAAAGCGATGTAGTTAGGCTGTTGCACGAAGATTTCGATGAGAAGCAGAAAAATATTATGGACACAATCAAATTGAGTTGCCAACGGAATGGAGTTTAGCATGACTGTCGATGAGCTTACCACTTTACGAGGACGAAGCTATTTTGGAGTTAACCTACATGATAAAACTGAAAACATCACGTATAAAACAGGATTAGAGATGAGTGATTTCTTAATACCGATGATTTAGTCATCATGACTGAAAATTTACTGGTAACCAGGGACCGTAACGGTTATTATTTTTCCAAAAAGTCAAAAAAATAAAAGTCACATTTTAACTTTTATTTTTGATCAAAAAATTAAGTCACATTTTAACTTTTATATTTGATCAAAAAAATATAAGTCAAATTTTATCTTTTATTTTTGATCGAAAAAAATTGGTCGAAAAATAACTATTATTTGTAGACTTTTAAAAAAAATCAGAAAAATTAAAATCATTAAAGATTACTATTCCTTAGCTAACAAGCATCACATTGCTATATTCAAATATCGAATAGACTTACTCTTTCCATTTGACTTTTTGTTATTTTCGATACCTGCTGGTAACTGCGGTGATCAAATTTATTCAAAAGTCATGGTCAGTGATTGTGCTTTTTTTAAATTTTTGTCTTTTGTCGTTTGCAGCGATTCATGCTATAAGCAGTCATTTCTTATTTGTGAGAACTATTTGTCTCTGTCTCTTAAGTAAGCATAATAGCGCAACTTGGTATGAGTTTTAATATTGTTTCGGTCATCTCTCATCATCGGTTGGTTAGATTTGTATTTGTTTAATGATAAGATGATAAAATCACGTGATCACCGTCACTATTTATAAGAACAACGAATTTATTAGAAAATCACGTTCGACGTTCGTAAGATCGACGTTCCTAAAAAATCACCGGATCGCTCATCTCTAAACAGGATTAATTCGAATTTTCGGTTCATGTAGTGTTCTCAATATGGTTGAAATAATGAATCAATATGTAAGTCTGTTTGGAATATTGATGAAAAAAGATTTAGTTGAGTCTACACAGGATGGAGCTTCAGTTAACAAAAAGTATTTTCGACATATCGATGCCATTGGCCAATTTCGTCTTAATCATGGCCTATATCTTAAAGTATGCGACACTCTTTATAAGAAAAAATCGGATACTGAAGACTTACGTGACACCTGTAATGATGATTGTGACGAAAATGATTCCTTTGATAAAGCCGCCGTTATTGAAACTATCAATAATGAGAATGAAGATGATATAGACTACCATGATTTACTTAAGAACTCTCGAAAGCTCATAAAATAAATCGAACTATCAACTGTTCGAAATCATATTTTTCAATCAAAAGTCAAAGCTCTTTTTGGACGAAAATTGAGCTACATCTAGATGTCAAAACTCGCTGGAACTAAATTCCAACAATGCTTAAGCCATTGATAAAGATAGAAAGTGTAATTCGAGAGACTTTATTGGAATTGAATGCTGATTTAGATTTAGTTGGTAATGTTAATTGCGATCACTTTAAAGATTTACTAGTGGCTACGAAACCAGTAAAACTAGCTGTTGAGAATCTTAGAAATGCAGATTCAACACTGATGAGCGCTGATTCAATATTGAAGTTTTTGTTTGAGAAGCTATCTTTAATTAAAAGCTATATTAGAAAAAAATTGTTGGATAATTTTAAGATTCGAATAGATGAATGTTGGAATGCAGATGCTATGGATTTGTTCCATAGCCTTAAGGACTCTACGATCACGCCATCAAGAGCTACAATAAATTTTGAAGGCATGTTGCAAAAAAAAAGTGAAACAACTGCCGATAAATCTACAACATATGGAACTTTGACTCCAAAAGAAGAACTTAACGTATTACTTCAGAAAAAGTAATCACAAGCAGTAGCTCCTGGACAAAACGATTTTAAGTAGTTAAAAACTGAGTTTCTTCTCTTCAAAACACAGACCGGCGTACAGAAGCTTTCAAATCAAATCTTCAGAAGCTTTTTAATGCAATATTGACAATTAAGCCAACATCTACAGACATGGAAAGAGTGTTTTCAGTGTGTGCTAATTTCTGCAAAAAAATAAGATCACACCTTTCTGACAAGTCATTATCAGCACTTGTATTTTTGAAGTATTATTATAAAAATTTATATTAAAATTAAAATCGATAGAATCATGTTTATTATATTAATGTTTATTATTTTTAAATTATAAAACAACAAACAGCTTTTTTTCAAAAACAAGATAAAATAAAATTTTACTCATTAAAAACGTAGTGGTTCTACCTGCTACTCTACTTTACTCTACTCTACTCTACTCTACTCTACTCTACTCTACTCTACTCTACTCTGCTCTACTCTACTCTACTCTACTCTACTCTACTCTACTCTACTCTACTCTACTCTACTCTACTCTACTCTACTCTACTCTACTCTACTCTACTCTACTCTACGCTACTCTACTCTACTCTACTCTACTCTACTCTACTCTACTCTACTCTACTCTACTCTACTCTACTCTACTCTACTCTACTCTTCTCTACTCTACTCTACTCTACTCTACTCTACTCTACTCTACTCTACTCTACTCTACTCTACTCTACTCTACTCTACTCTACTCTACTCTACTCTACTCTACTCTACTCTACTCTACTCTACTCTACTCTACTCTACTCTACTCTACTCTACTCTACACTACTCTAGTATACTCTACTCTACTCTACTCTACTCTACTCTACTCTACTCTACTCTACTCTACTCTACTCTACTGTACTCTACTCTACTCTACTCTACTCTACTCTACTCTACTCTACTCTACTCTACTCTACTCTACTCTACTCTACTCTACTCTACTCTACTCTACTCTACTCTACTCTACTCTACTCTACTCTACTCTACTCTACTCTACTCTACTCTACTCTACTCTACTCTACTCTACTCTACTCAACTCTACTCTACTCTACTCTACTCTACTCTACTCTACTCTACTTTACTCTACTCTTCTCTACTCTACTCTACCCTGCCCTTCTCTACCCTACCCAACTCGACCCTATCTGTTTTAAGATATGTCATGAATATATTAGAAATTAATATTTGTATTTTGCTCACTTAAAATATCTGTTTACAAGGGCGTCGACAGGATTTATTTTAGGGGGGAAAGGCATATAGGAGTCTAGAATGCACACAAAGAAAATGTAACCTATATTATTCTAATTTCTGAGATTTTTGGTACTAATATTGATATCATGATACACCGGTTGACACACGCTTGTTCACATAAGTAAATAATATATATCTCAAAGAGCGGTACAAATCTTTTTCGTATCATTCCCGAAACATTTTCAAATTTAATTTTTTTTCATGTATTCTCAAAAATTTTTTCTCAGCAAATATTCTTAGAAATTTAGTAAATTAAATAATGTGATGTCTCCCTTACCCTTGAATAAAATCGCATTAATAACTATTTAGCTCTAAAGTTTTCCTCTTTTCAAAAAAAATTTCCCAATATTTATTTTTTAAAAATGAATAAAAAGCAAGATTTTCAGACCATTTTTTCCAGTTTATGACCTATGCCTTTAACTCATAAGCCAATTGCAATTGGATTTAGGAGGTGTATACATTGCACAATACAATTAAATAGGCAACATACCAGAGGTATGCATGGTGAACATATGTATATTTTTTCAAAATTTTTGAGCACCATGAGCAAATATTGAAGTTTGGTGAACGTCGAAATACCAACATAATTGTTTTTTTTTCTGTAGTGAGTCATATTAAAGAAAGACAAGAGAAGCAAAAAAAATAAATATTTAAATATTTCTTTACTACTACTTACTTACTTAGTTGGCACTACAACCGTATGTCCGTCTTGGCCTCATCTAAGAATTTGCGCCAGCCATTTCTTGCTGGCGCCAGTTGGAAATTCCAAGCTTCGTCAGGTTGTCCTCTACTTGGTCTTTCCAACGAAGAAACGGTAGTCCTTTTCTGCGTTGACCGCCGCTGGGTACCGAATCGAATGTTTTCTTCACTGGAGCATCGTCTTTCATGCTCTGAACATGACCAAGCCAGCGAAGCCGCTCGATTTTAATGCGCTTGACTATGTCGATGTCAGCGTACAGCTCATACAGTTCATCATTCCACCGTATTCGGTACTCACCATTGACGCAGATTGGTCCGTAGATCTTACGAAGAATCTTTCTCTCGAATGCTCCTAAAGTCTTTTCATCTAAACTGCTCAGCGTCCAGGTTTGTGATGCGTAAAGTAGGACGGGCATGAAGAGCGATTTATAGAGCGTGATTTTCGTTGGTCGAGAGAGGGCTCTGCTTCTCAATTGCCTATTGAGTCCAAGGTAACACCTGTTGGCAAGTGTTATTCTTCGTTTGATCTCAATGCTGATGTCGTTGGTTGAGTTAATGCTGGATCCCAGACAAACGAAGTTCTTCACAACCTCGAATGAGGTATTGTCAACGGTAACGTGGGTTCCAAGACGCTGGGTCTGTTTGTTTGTTGACCCTAAGTATTTCGTCTTATCTGCATTCACTGCCAGACCCATTCGACTTGACTCTCTTTCTAATCTGGAAAATGCTGCACTGATTTCGCGCGTATTATGGCCAATGATATCGATGTCATCAGCATACGCAAGCAGCATAACCCTCTTGTAGAATATTGTGCCACTTCATCTCAGATCAGCAGATACTTTACTACTTATTTAAATAAATATTTAAATATTTCTTTTTTAAAAGAAAATTAACAAAAGCGCGTTTGAAGTAGAATAGCTGTCATGTTCACCTGCAATGTAATCAGTGCATCTGACACTGATCAACTTCCTGCTAGCTTGTTGGCTGCGCTGGTACGCTTGCTTATGCGCGGCTATTATTCGTCGAATATGGAGTGGTTCTTGCCAAGCAGAACTAGCAGCAGTGAACGACATAAATAAAAACCGTACCAGTCTTGATACCCAAAAACTGCCTGCGACTAATAATTAGTCAAAACCAGGCGACAAGAAAAATGAAGAAAAAAACTTCACGGCTCAAGGTTAGTTACCCGGAGATGAACGACCGTCAGCTCTTGGTCGTTTTGCAAGCCGATGTGATGGTGTTGTTCTATCGGCTCTGACCGCCCACCCACGAATGGCTAAATGCCAACCTTGGTGATCTTAAGATCCATTTTGATAAAATCACCCCAAAGCTAAAAGATACTTACGCCGCGTTCTTTAGTCTACACCACTGTAGACTTTGTAGACCACTGTTTGTCTCTGTTAGTTGTTCATCGCTTCTTCAATCAAAATCAAGACAGTGCTATTTCTGGATTTTGTTACCGAGTACATATGAATATTTATTATTATCCTTTTCTTTAGTACCTTTACATAATATCAGTTCTTCTTACAGATACATGTAAAATGACACAAAAATTAATATTAATATTTCGGTTTTATTTAGCCCCCTTTTTTTGACGTCTTTAACATATGTAGTAATGTATGTATTGCTGTTTACAACCTTCACCTGCAAGCCTTTCACTGAAATGCGTTGCCGACATTGAAAACTCTAGCCAAACAACGGTAGAGTAAAAATAGTTAATGCAGTTCAGAGCATGTCATTTTTTTCGTTTTTTTTTTAAACCATTTACAACAAAATAATAGTCACTACTTGTAACCACTTCGCAAAAATTAAAATAAGCAAAAAAGAAAGTAATATTCGTTCCAAATGTAGGCATAAAAATAACGCCAATGGCTAGCTAGTTACACACAAAAATAGTAACTTATTAAAAGAAAGGCGCATAAGTGTTTTCTTTCGCCAAGATCCAAAACAGGGTAAGTCTAAACAGCAAAACCAACTAAATTACAATCTTACAAAATATTTTTGAATGATTTAGGTTTTTTTTTGTAAAAAAAGTAACTGAAAAATAAGGAAACTAGAAAATGCCGATTAAATTAGAATGCAATAGTTTCAGAATTCTTATGATTTTTTTTCTTATTTTTTTACGGCATAAATAAGATTATTTAACGATTTTTGTTTTGTTAATCACGTCGATGTTTTAGAATAATTTTGTAATAATAATTTTATAGCAGTGGCGTTCATTTTAAAACATATTGAATAATAGTAATAGTTATGTATTAATAGTAATAATACTAATAATCCTAATGATAATAATAATTATAATAGGAATATTAATAATTCTATGTAATACTTGACTTTTTTTGTAATTAAAATTTCTTCGGCCCATATTAATTTCTGTTTGACTCAACTTCATGTAATTTAAATAGTAAAGAAATATATTTTTTTTTCATTCAGCCTTCATTTTTTAAATTTTTTTTTTTAATATGTCTTCATCAGTTTTGCTTGATTTTAATTCCGATAGTTTAAATGTTGCTATAAGGTCTGTGATTGAAGTGGTGTGTCATTTATGTACTTTAAGCCTGGTTTTAATTCACGCAATTTTAATTTATGTAATTATGTAACTTTGTTTTAATTTATGTAATTTTAGATTGTTTGTAAGTCGTGTAATCTTGATTTTGTTTTTAGTTCAAGTAATTTTTGCTTTGCTTAAAGTTATGTAATTCTAGTTGTACTTTCTAGTCGTAGTTTTTGTAATTTTAGTTTCGTTTGCATTAAAAAGAAACTTAAAGGTATAAAAAAGATTTAATCAACACGAAAAGTTAAAAAGAATATCATTTGGTCATGAGCCAAAAAAATTTATTTTTTCTTTACTTGAATAACTCTAGCTATAATAAAATAGAGAATAAACTTACAACAAATTAATGACTTAAAGTAGCATAATAAAACAAATTCATAAAATGTCCCTTCTTACACTGACATGATCCAAACTTTGAGTTACCTATTTTCTTTTAAGACCTACACAGTGCCGACCTACAGATTACTTTCGTTGTCGACGGAATTGTGGCTGTCCAGGACCTAATAGGTATCGACGAATTTGTGGTCGGTGACATTGTTATGGACTGGGTGTTCAATTGCTGCTGCTGCCAACAGTATAGTTGGTGATGATAGGTTGTAGACTATTGTTGTTTCGGTTGGTTCTATTGATGATCTCGGTGGCACTGAGGTAATCGACGTGGACTTTGGTGGTGGTTATCGTGTTTTTTTTTTAATGCTTTTTTTTTCTTTGTATTCTTTGATATTTTTTGTTTACTTTTATAATTGGGTTTATGTTCAATCCTTACAGCATGCTTCTTTTTGTCCTTATTTTTGTTTTTGATTTCGGTGTATACTTTTATTTTTTTTTTTTCTAACGAACTTCTTGTTTCAAATTTTTTTTCTGCAGTGAATTCCATTGTCATTCGATTTTTCTTTCCACACTCTGTTTTTTTAAATCACTCACTTTTTTATTTTTTTTTTGTGTTCCCATGTTTTTCCGGGTTTACTTTTCTTGTCATTATAAATTTTTTGTTTTTTTATTTTTTTTTTTATATAAGTTTCTTTCAGAGTATTCTGTTTCTATAAAATATTTTTTTCTACACTCTTTTTTTAAGCACTCACTCAGTTCATTATTTAGTTTTCTTTTTCAGTGCATACTTCTCTACTTGTTTTTATTTTCACCACTTTTGTTTTCAGTGGATCACGTTCCTTTTTTTGCACTTTTTTTTGTTTCTCAATTTTCCTCTTCACATTTGTTTCAGTTTTGAGTCTAGTTTTTCTTTTTTTCAAACTTTTTTTTTGTGTATTTCAGTTATTTTTATTTGTCAGTTTGTCACTATTTTACCTTATCTTAATTTCAATTTAAATTTTTTTTTCCAGTCTTCACTCTTTAACTTCCTTCAGTTGTTTCTAATGTCAACTTAATTTTTTTTCAGTTTTTTTACACTTACTTTTTTCTTTCTTATTTTTCGCAGTTTATCAAGTTGTTTTTTCCAGTTTATCTATCTTCTGGCAATTTTCACTGTTCACATTTGTTTTTATTTTAACAGCTTTTTTAGTCGCACCTTCACCATTCCAGTGTATTCAAAGTTTTGTTAGCATTCTTGTTCTTTATCCGTGCCTTTATTTATTCTTTATCCTCTCTCTTTATTTTCAGTTGATATTTTTTTTTTTCATTTATTACTTTTTTCAATGTGTAAAACATTGCTTGCCATTCTACTAACATTCATTCTTACGTTTAGTCTTTTTTTTACAGTTTTTCTCTTTCTTTTTTTGTCTTTCTTCTTCACTTCAATTTAATTCAATTTAGTTTTATTGAGACTTTTGTGTTTTTTTTTTCAATCACAATTCAGTCATTACAAAAAGTACAATAAATTAACAGGTAAATTTAGAACTGTTTAAGTGTTATTCTAAAAACAATTATAAGGGAAGAGGCAACATGCTTAAGTAAAAGAGTGAATACATGTAATTGTAAAATTATGAAATGAATACAAAGCTTGCTCCCGGTTATAGAATTTACTTTGAGACGTGTTGTCTTTCCCATATTTACAATACTTACAAACTAAACTACATACTTAAAACTAAACTTAAAACTAAAACAACCAGAAGTTGGTGGTAACCATAACATGAAAACATTAATGTAATGTTATATAAAGTAAAAGTGTAAAAGTTAATAACAATGGTTCATATGAATGGCCTCTGTGGGTGTTAGGACAAGATTTAACAAAAAATGCAGGTAACAGTGGGGTATCAAGATCAAAATCTGTGTGTATTTCCTCATTTAAAATACCGACTGGAGATAGATAGTTAACAGAAGACCAATTATATTGTTTTTGGAAGTCAAAGATATCCTTCAATAAAACATTTTCATGAAAAGGCAGTTTATTTACAATTTTTTTTTTTTTTTTTTTTTAGAGATAGGGCATTTCGACATATTGGATTTATCATTGCTTTTTTATATATGAATTTATTTGAGTATCTTTTGGTAAAGGATTCAAAATTTTTATTAATACATCGTCTTAGCACGCTACTTTCCAACACCTCCAATTCTTTGGCCACCGTTGGTGAGATTGAAAACCAAATAAAAAAAGCGTATAGTAATACTGAGCGGATGCTTACTTTATAGATTAGAAGCTTCGTGTCTTGGCTTAAGTATTTGTTTTTAAGAAGCCTTCAAAATAATCCAATTAATCTGCGCGCTTTTTTAAGTTCAGCCTTGCATGCTTATTAAATTTAAGCAGATTATTGAATACTATACCAAGGTATTTAATATTATTTTTGAAATTTATTTCGGAGCCGTCTAAAAAGAGTTTTTGATTCTTACTTTCAGGAGTTACTGTCCTTCCGCATTTGCCAGACGCATTTCTTATGCAGATAGCTTCAGATTTGGAGACATTGATACGAATACCCCAGTCATTGTAGAACTCATTTATAATTTGGAGATGTCTGGAAACTTTATTTAGAGCAGACAAGGAAGATTTGTGATGAGCGAACACAAGGCAATCATCAGCATATAAGAAACCCCTTGACTCAGACAGGATATGTGGGAAATCGTGGATAGAGATATTAAAGAAATGAGGAGCCAAGACTGAGCCCTGGGGAACACCACTCTTAACCAGACCAAGATTAGAAACAGTGTTATTGATTTCAACACAAAATTTTCGGATATGGAAATCTATTTCAGAATTTTGCAAATTGATGTTGTTAGGAGGAAGGTTATCGACTAAAGAAGCTTCTATGTCTCGACTGAAATTTGGCCAATTTGCTCTTTTAAAGGAAGTAAAATAACGGGGAATTTTGATAAGGAAATCATCATTAAGATTAATATGAAGTCTGATTGGAAAGTGATCAGAAAATGTTGCTAGACTTGTAATCGAGAAGTTGTTGTTAATTAAATCAATAAGGTTTGAGGTTATCAGGAAGTGAACAAGGAAGGAGCCTGCAGCAGAAAAAGATGATCTGCTGTCGGAAATCCGGATGAAATCTAGTGCATAGTCCTGCAACCAATTGAAGAAGGCTTTACCATTAGAATTGTCAATACTGTCACCCCAGGATGAATTTCTAGAATTGAAGTCGCCTCCGATGATCGTGCCCTCAAAATTTTTTGAGAAATTGAGGATTTCATAAAGACCTGAATATAAATGTGAAGGAGAAAAATTACACGGAATGTAAATGGAGCCTAAAAGAAAAAATTTATCAGGGCCATGTCCGGATAATTTCAATTTTATGAAGATGTGTGGAAAAGAGACTCCTTGGATTGAGACTCTTGAATAGGAGAGTTTTTTTTCAGAACAATGGCAACGACTGTAGCAGAATTATCATAGACAAAATCAAAATTCTCTAAAAATACTTTTTTATTCCGTAAATGGCACTCCTGAATGAAACCAAAATCGATATTATGTCTTTGAAGCAAGTTAAGAGATCTATTTTCTGACTAGTATCGATTAGCGATCTTACATTAAAAGTAAGAAAGTTAGTGTCAATATGGACCATAATGATTTTTAAGTTCTGATAGTAAATCCGTAAATTGAGATTTTGCTTGGTCAATAGGTAAGGCTTTATAAGTATTGATAAATTTTTGAACTTTTTGCTCTAAGGTTAATTGCTCGGGAATTAAGAATAAGTCAGAAAGTTTAAGGAATTCATCTATAATTGAAGGTCTGAGATTGGGTCTAATTGAGGACTGGGTTGAAAAAGTTTGGTCACTATGCGATTTAAAAAGGCTTGCAAAGGTGTTTTTAGAATTGAAAAGGCCTAAATCAGAGACAGCATGAATGGTATTATTATTTGCAATTTTTTTAAATCAGCTGCATCTTTAATTTTTTTGCTTTTAATCATTAAAAATTTTTGAAACATTTCGCAGCCTCTCCAATTCGCAGGGTGACCAAACTTTTTGCAATTATTGCAAAAGCGCTTTGAATTTTCGATTTGGTTAAGAGAGCATTCCCCAGGTTCGTGTTTATCATTACATTTAATGCAAACATATGGCCTGTTGCAGTTTCTAGCAATATGTCCCCAATGCTGACAACGTCTACATTGGATTTCTTTTTTTTTTTTTTTGTTCTTCGGAGATTCCCAATTGACTAACTGACTCAATAAGTATCTTATATGGCTTATTTCACCCAATTTTTTACCCGGATTAAGCGAAACAAGAAAAAGACCTGTATCTAAATTGTTTTTCAATGAGTAGGGAGTTGAAAATTTAGAGACTTTGTTGACCGTTTCAGGTATAAGCTCGTCGAGAGCATCTTTAATGTCAGACAGTTCTGTGGGGTGGAAAATACCGCGCAAGACTAATGACATTTGCTTTTGGCTTTTGGGAGTAAATGAGGATGAATCAATTTTTTTTCATTGAGGAAGGCCATCATCTCGGTATAAGCCGAGTCATCTTCAAACAATAGCTTACATTTAAATTTGTTTAGGTTTTTAATTTTGAAGGAGACCTTTGGTTCCAAAGCACTAAGTTGATCTATTAAATATTTTATGTTTACATTATGAAGAAAAATCGGAGGACAATTTGATTTTTTAAAAGAGGGCACTCCACTTCTAACAGGCGGACTTTTATGATTAGGAACAATATTAACATTTTTATTATTAGAATTATTATTAGTAATATTTAAGTGCGAATTATCTTAATCGCTTAAGATAGCAAATCTATTTGAAGTACTTAATGGTACCTTATTATTTGGGTGAAGAATTCTGGATTCAGCCAAAGAATGTGAATTTGAATTGGAAGAGTGGCAATGCTTTTTCCTTTTGGAAGTAAACTCTTCGTCTGCTTGGTCTAAGAAAGTGAGATGGTCCGTTGTGGAACGCCTATTAGGAGGAGCGAAAGAATCAAGATCCATGCTGTTGTTTGCAGAGTAGGCCGTAGATTCCTGTTCGGAAGCTTGTGAAGATATCTGTGTCAGTTGCGAGGGAGCTAAAGAATGAAAAGTAGTCTGCATAAGCGATGGCTTATTTCCAGTCAAAGTTACATGGTTAGGAGAGACATCAAGAGTCAGTTTTATGTTGTCTTTACTAAACGGAAAGTGTAAAGAAGTAGGAGTACCATGAGCAGCACTAGCAGGAATACCAAAATCAGCAGAAGCAGAAGCATGAGCGATATCAGCCGTAGGGCTCTGAACAGCAGCAGCGAAAGTAGTAGCAACAGTAGCATGAGGAGGGCGATGTGCATAATTTTTTTGTCCAGACTTATCAGGAGGTTTTTTTTCCTTACGGGAGGAGGAGCTTTGCTTGGACTAAGTGTCCATGCGATAGAGCGTATACGGCTTTATTTTTAAGCCTTCTGCGTAGAAGTTAAAAGATTTTATCTTTCAGCAACAGAGAAATGCACAAATGCAGTTGCAATTATATCAATTTTCAATTTTCAGTTTTGAAAAAAAATTCAAAAAGCTCACAAAGCGATGAAAAATTCAAACCGAACTCAATCAATATTCAATTGAAACTCTTCTTCACTTCAACATATTTTATAATTGTTAGTTTATATTCTTTTTTGAATGTTTAAGTTATCTTATAAGCAGTTTATCTTATAAGCAACGAAAATGCTGCTGATTTTAATCTGTTAATTCTTCTTTTTTTTTCTGTCACTATTTTGGCTCCTTTTTATGCACACACACAGCTGCTGGAAGAATGACCAGCACACACATACTCACGCACCCGATAGCGTAGTTTTTTAATTATTCTTTTGTACCGCGGTTATGCTATCTTAACAATTTAGTTTATTGTATTTGTTTTGTCACCATCACTTTAAACGAAATTACCATTTGGATTTTGTAATATTTTGATAAATTACGTTGCTAAACTATTTCTGTAAGTTTTTTTTTGCTGCACTAAATGCGCCCCCGCATGACTGCCAAACTCCGACTCAACCGAGCACGCCGAGTTCACCACTTGCTGTTATTCTTTTCTTTTCTTTCGCTTGTGTTCTTTCGGTTATGTTTATCTTGCTTTATGTTTAGTTGATGTTATTTTTCTTTCAATTTTTTTCTTGTTTTGGCTGACTCCAAAGCTTTAGGTTTTTTTTAAGTGAAAACTTCTTTAAGCGCGTTGAACGATTTTGGTAGAGGTTTGCGTCAGTGTCTTTTTCTGAGTAACTCTCGGCATCAATACGGACAGCAAAGATTACAAGATACGAAACTTAGAAAACATAAGCAAGCAACCATCAATAAGTTCCTCTGCTGACGCATCGTTCTTTCCCTCATTTTGCTCCGCTGCTGAACATTAGCTGCATTCCCGTGGCACTAGAACAGATCAAATCTCAGTAAAACAACGTTAGTTCACAGTCTTGAAACAGCTGTTTTAAGAACAATATCAAAAGAAAAAAACAATACCAAAACGTCCATTGGGCGGTGAAACGTCCAAATGGGAAAATGATTAGTTATTTAGATTTGCCAACTATGTTCGATTTGATAAAAAATGCTTGAAACTTGGCAGCATTTTAAGATCAGAAATAGAGCTAGAAATCGATTTGGTTTTAATTTTGTTTTTGTTTTGTGAATAAAATAGAGCCGCGCTCTAGATCAACGACCATAGGAATGCTGCTATTGAGTGTTACTGTTTTTTTTCAATGTATATGTAGAGCTAGCTGTAGGCTAAAATAAAATAAATTTAAAATTTTTGATATTTGCTTTTTGTTTGATTGGCCGTGAAGTCTCTTTTAATGCCTCCACTTGAGATCTTGCTACCAGGCAAACAAAAAACATAGCAAGCAAAGTGCTGTTTATTTTCCGCCGCCAATTCTGTTCATCCCCTCTAACGTTGCGCAACCGATGTGATACTGCTCTTCTCTGTTCATCGTTGTAGTAGATTTGCTTGGTAATTGTTGTTGTTAATGTGTTTTAGTTCAGCTACAGATCTACATATACATTGACAGAAAAATAATAAATATCCTTCATGATTTCTTTATGAAGGAACGATTTGTCAGCAGATAAACTTATTGATGGTTGCTTGCTGCCATAGTAGAATTAGACAAGGTAGTGTTAGGGCTGAATGTGTTCTCTTTCTAAGTGACCATAACTGCTAAACTCATCCATTTTTATATATTTGCCAATTCTTGCTTTCATATTGCATTCTCATTGGTTGCAGATTTTGTATGAAATGTCAACTTCGTTTTGACAGTTTCGGTCACCGGCTCTCCGACCTAACACTACCTTGTTTAGTTTTGCCATGGTTGCTGCATTTGCTGAGCGCCTGTTAGCCAATGTTTAAGAGCGTGTATTTGAGTTTCATGACCAATATAAACACATTTGTAATTTTATAAATGTCGCCAGCATATTCTCTGACTGCGACCATGGTATATAAGTCAAGGCTACCTAATAATAATTTTATCATGAGAGGGACTGCATCGTCCAAAAATTTTTGTTTCTTATTTCAGCTACCGTAAGCCTATAGTATCTTTTAAAAATGTAATGCAATGATTAATGACGCAAATAGTGAAATTCAAGGAAATGTATTTCAATTTTTTATTAATTTTAATTTATATTTTACTTTGCTTGCTATGTTTTCTGTTTTCCTTGTAGCAAGATCTCAAATGCAGGCATTAAAAGAGACTTCAAGACGAATCAAACAAAACATCATATATAAAAAATAGAAAATTTATTTTATTTTATGAGGATTATTTTTGATTCAATAGTGCTCCTGTATTTTAATTTTATATCAACAATATTCAATTTAAATGTAATAATATAGTTTGGTGTAATTATAAAATAAAAATGCTATCTGAATAAAAAATATTTTGAAAGAAATAATCAAAGGTTGAGGGGGTGAAAATATAAAATTTTTTTCCGATTAGCATGAAAATTCTTATATAGCAGTAAGGCGGTCCGTGGCCGGACAAAGTCTTCCAGGGAATACTAATATTTTACATATATGTTTTCGCTTCGTTCTTTTCTTTCTCTCTTTTGTTTAGTTTTCCTTTTATTTTGTAATTACAACATTAATCATTGTTGCTCTTTCATTTTCTTTTCCTTTTGGTTTATTTTGCTTTTTTCACTTCACTACTTTCGTTTCTTGTTCACCTGGTAATAAATTCTATCATGAGTACAACCGAGGAATATGGCCAAAAAACAAACGACGATGGACTTGGGTTTCCGAAAAAAACTGAGCCCCGAACGTTGTGCCGTGAAGTGGTGGTGGCCGTCGATGCTGCTGCTTCTATTGCTCGGCGGAGCGGGAGGGGATGTAGCGGTGGCCGTTTTGCTGGCGGTGTTGTTTTGTGGCTCGCTTACTGGCTGCTGCTATACTGGTTAGCGCTCTGTTGGTGTTGGGCTGGTACGATTGTTGGTGGTACGAGTGGTAGCGCTGCTGCCCTGAGGCGAAAAGTGCGTAGCAGTGGTGTACTCGGTATCCGCTGCTATCGCTGCTGGCGAGCGCTAGAGGTTGGCGGTTTAATTGGCTATGTGGTGGTGATGATAAAAGCGTGCTGCTGTACCGCAGCCGAATGCTAGAAAATTCGTCTGCTGCGGGTGCTGTTTTGCCAATTGAAGTTTTGCTTGATGGATAGATTAGTTTAGATCGTAATTTCAAAATTAAAATGCTGAAATGGACGACATCTGGAGATGATTAGTACGAGCTTAGAAAATTTCAATAGTATTTAATTCTTTACGCTTAGCTGCTGGTTTGTCATTATCTTTTAAAAAAAATTTTCAGCTATTATTTTGTGTGAATATTAACTTTTTTGTTCACAATTAAATCACAGACTTGTTTTAAGACTTTTTGACTCGTTTGTGTTTTTTTTTACATTCACCACGAGCTACTTATTTTTTTTTCACAACCGCACACTCACGCCGTTAAAACCCGACTTGACGTTGCTCGTTGCTGTGCACTAGTTGCATCCCAGAACGAAACCTGCTGAGCTCAGTGGTGTGCTTTGTAGGGGTTTTGCTCCGTTTTGTGGGATTTTCTTTCTTTTGGTGCAAACCTTGGAATTTTTAACTTTATTCAGTTTCCTTCCTAGCTAAGCTACCTTAGGTACTCTATGGTAGGCATCCGCCTTCTTGGTACTGTATATTATTATGGTGTAAGTCATATTTTTTCTTTTTAATGGATTTTACGGAATTAGTAAGACTGGTTTTTCTTTTGTTTTTGGTTCAGCTAATGCTTATTAAATTCGTTGTTTTGCTTATTTTGACGTTTGGATAGGGGAGCTTCCCGAATCTACTGGGAAAGATAAAGTGAGCGAACACTGGATGTTTACTCATGTTTTCGGGATTTTTCGCAACAATGAATATCACACCACCGGACGAGCTTTTGGGTACCGTTGTCTACATCACGTGAGGTGTACTCACGCTGCTTAGGCATTACGTTTTAGAAGTTCATCACCGATTGGTGTATCTAATAACCGTCATCAAAGCTTCTGTTTGTTTGTTCTCAAAGCTTTTTTCATGCTTATTTCTTAAACCCAATCCAAGATACGCTATCCCTCAACTAACTGCCTTTTAAATTAAATTTAATTATAAAAATACAAACTTGATTTACCTAACCGAAATAGTTCAAAAAGCTTTGACACAGACGGAATATTTTACAGTGACCCCATAAGGACTGCGTAAGAATGGACTAAAAAAAATCAATAAAAGTAAGTATCTCATCGCGTGGGTGACTAACTAATAAAAACTAAAAATACGCGTTGGAGTCACTAAGCGGGATTAAGCCATTTTCTCGTAGAAAATTTTGGATGACGACTAAGATTGCCCATAGGAAAAAAAGAATACAATAAAAATGAGAAGAGAAAACATACCGTTAACATTTTTGGTTGGAGTCACTAAGCGGGATTAAGCCATTTTCTTGTAGAAAATTTTGGATGACGACTAAGATTGCCCATAGGAAAAAAAGAATATAATAAAAATGAGAAGAGAAAACATGCCGTAAACATTTTTGGTTTCCTGTTCAAATTTGAATTTAAATTCAAAATCACTTATGAACACGAACCCCAAAATTGTTCGTCCATTCTGTTTTCAGGCGCACCTGACATAGTTTAGAGATTTTTTTTTGTGTCATGAGTTTAAACTCGAAGGGATTAGTTCTTTCCATGGGAGATTTAAATGGAATTTACTGTCTACCAGTTAGACTTAGATAGAATTCCCATAAGGTTAAATAGCATGCTCTAGCAGTAATATTACAGTTTTGATTTGTTAAGGCGTTTTTTTTTTGGGTTCGTTGGAGTTGAGGAATTATTAAGTAGAAAGCATACATTACCAAACACGATCAAAGCCCAAGCTTCGTACGTTTTACTTTAACATTTTTAATTGCCTCTGGTTGTTGTAAGTTTCCAATTTATCATAAACATACAATAATAAATAGGGACACCTTTATTTTTATATTTGAAGCTGCATGAATTATATAAAGGGTCCGCCAAATAACTCTTTTTTTCGAAAATTCTATAAAAAAAAAATACTGGATATTTTCTCAAATTTCTTTTTTTATTTGAAAGTAAAATCCTTCCGGTTAATAATGGAAAATAATTTCATTCAAATGGCTGCCGCGGCTGGCCATGCAGTAGCCTACACGATCGGTCCAATTTTTAAGCACATTATCGATTGTGTGCAGATGTATTTCACCAATGGCTTCACGAATATTGTCCTTTAAAGCGTCAATTGTCTCTGGCTTGTCGTCGTAGCACTTATCTTTGAGGGCACCCCACAAATAATAGTCCAACGGTGTCAAATCGCAGCTCCGAGGTGGCCAAACGACGCAGGGCGCAAAACATCGAGTGTAGCTTCGGCACGTGTGGCACGTAGCGCCGTCCTGTTTTTGTTTTTTTTTATCACTATATATTTATTTATATTATACATCTATATACATATTTACGTCTCTCACACGTTTTTTTTTATCTAACAAGATTTATAATTTATACACTTAAACATATTTGCTAGTACTTTGTTTATTTTTACATAGTAATCGTGAAGAAAGAACACACATTTCCCGGTGTTTAAAAGAAAACGAAAATGAGTTTTAATACTTAAAATCTAACATCACATGTTATAATTTATTAACAATACTGCTTTTCCTATATAAAAAATTAGGAATTTTTTCTAAGCTTTAAGATTTCTTACAAATTCTATAAAGTAAAAAGGGGTAAACATTTATTTAGAAATAAAACAAAAAATAAGAAAACGAAAAATATATTTACGGCACTGCATTCGATTTCGAATATCTTTGTATCAGTATATGTTATAGTGTTTACAAGAAAGTTTTTGTTGTGTTTGCTGTTGTTTCGATTTTCGTTGAAAATTAAAAGAAAATCCATACAATACAAAAAAAATCGACTCAAAAACTAAATTTCGGCTTAAAATAAAATCAATTTTAACTATAAACATCTTCTGGTTTTTGCTTATATGACTTACATTTCTTTTTCTTTTTATAAATTTTTTAATTATAGGGTAGTCTTTCGTAGGTTGACTCTGCAGCAATTGTCTGTCTGTTGTTCATCAGATCATGCTGCCAAACATACGTTTTCCGCGCGTTAGCACGAGGCTAACAACCATCACGGTCAGCAGGAAGAAAACCAAACTGAGAAAGCTGGTTATGTAACGACATCTTTGGCGGATCTATGTAACGACATCTTTTCTCTTTTTCCATTTTAATGCGCAGTTGCTCTGCACGCGGCAGATCCAATGTAAAGTCCGATTCGGGACGTGAGGAGGGGTATGACAGAGATACCTGATTTGTATTTTGGACGATTTGTCCACGCTTTCCAAGCAGCGACTGATTCATGCGATTCGTGCCGTAGTACAACCCCCAGTCGCTGGGTTTCTTCCGATGCCATTCCATGATTGAATCCTTATCACCGGCCTCACCACCACTACTACTATTGCTATTCTTACCCATATCATCACTACAGCTAGCGCCAGACGCAAGACCACCACTAGGACCACCGACTTTTGCGTTTAAATGATTGAGTATCGGCTGATGGAATGAAAGATTGCGTTGCAATTGTGTTTGCGGCGCATTTGCCGAAAGCGAACCCGACGACACTTCAACGAGAGCATTGTCAAAATTCACATTCTCATAGTTTGCGGCGACGTGATTCTTCGACGTGGCACTATTAGAGATGTTTTCAACATAGAAATCCGCGGCGGGAAACACCTGTCAACGATTTGCGTTTCATTTTGAAATTAGGATCACTCACGCAGCGTACTGAGGTAATTTGCTGGCGTATACCGAATGGCACACCGGATGCGGAAACCATAACACCGTCGCGTATGGCTTCGCAGGCGGAAAAATCATATTCCGAATCGAGCGCACTCACGCTGGCAATAGAACGACGACGCTCGAAGGCTTTCTTCATCTTGGCAATGTGCTGATTCTTCACCAGACCGCTGCAGAGCTGCCGGATCTCAAGTTCGCTGTGTTGATTCATGCGCGCCAAATAGGTTTCCAGTTCAAGCTTAAGAGTCTTGATCATGCTGTTGAGTTCCTGGGGCAGTGGAGGCACATTATGTGGCACGCCATCGACATGATCTACATCACTTTCGCTGCTGGCACGCGAGAGCAGTCGGATTTTATCGCGCACATCCTCAAGCAGCTAGCGGGTGTTCTGGAAATGTATTTGATCTTCGTAGCGCTTGAGAAAATGTTCGATGGAGCAGGATTTTTGCGAAGCTGAGCCTGCAACAATGTCGCTCTCGACACGGTAGGCATCTTCGGGGCAGGAGTTTATGTATTTGGCACATTTATAGTTGTTCTCCTCTAGCGCCTCAGCTTCTACATCGTCTTCATCGTTGGCGAGAAATGAGGGATTCACGATGCCAGAGTTTTTATGTACTTTACCACGCCCTTTAATGCTTCTACCACGCTGGCTTTTCTCGATGCGTTTATTGACGAGCAGAAAAGAGTCCAGATCGATGTCGAGCAACGAATCATCCGCCAGCTCTTCGCCTTCCTGTCAATGCGTTGCACCGGAAACAGGTGGCACTTTAACAGAAACTGGAGAATCGAAACTCTCCATGATTGTGGGCAGATGCTGATAGGAGCGCATTTTAAGCTCTTCCCCCACATGTGGCATAAAACCATTCTGATGCGCCTGCACAAATGCAGTGATGTGTTCCTGAGAACTCAGACTTGGATATGTTTTCAAATGACGATCGAGATTTTCGATCGAAGACTCGAGTATGCGCAGATTCTTGCTGAGTTGTGGTGGGGCCAGCTCCGGGGAGAGCAGCGAATTAAGTTTAAGGTTCGACAGCAAAGGTGGCGCAGGTGGACACACAACAGCGCTGTTATGTAGCTCACCCTCATCATCGTCGCAGTCTTCAACACGTTCATTTTGACCCACACCGTTCATGTTCTTTAAACGACCGCGCGAATTTTCACTTTGTCCCACGTTGCTGCGATGGCCAAGTATCGTTGTTGTTTTGATTGTTGCTGACTTGAAATTGCTTTTGCTGGTGTTGTTGTTGCTGGAGTTGTTGTTGTTTTGATTTTGATTTTTACTGGCAACTAGCACACTTTTACTTTTGCTATTCAAGTCTAGGATATCGATAACCGGCTCGCAATATATGTGATCTTCAATGGAATACGTGGAACAGACATTCGAGCTGTAGTAACTAGATGAACCACTTTTGTCGGTGGAGTAGTGCGACTGATGCGAACTAATGCGTTCACGCTGCTGCTTTCCATGACTGTTGGTGATGGTGGTTGTTGTGATCGTGGCTGTTGGCACCATTTTCGGTGTTGTAGCCACTGCTGTTGCTGTGGCTAGTATAGCTGCTGTTGCTATTGACTCATTGGCAGCTTTTGCCATTTTAGGCACTTGGCTGCTTTGACCATTTCTAAAAACATTCAGCTCAGTTGAACAATCGCTACTATTCTGCTGTTGTTGTTGTTGTTGGTGTTGGTGTTAAACCAAATGTTGCCAATATCCTCCTCTTTTCGAAGAAAAATGGCCCAATTATGCCTCTGGACCAAAATCCGCACCAAACAGTGACTCGTTTTGGGTGCAGCGGCTTTTCAATGTATGCGTGCGGGTTTTCTGTGCCCCAAATGCGACAATTTTGCTTGTTTACATACCCGCCAAGATTAAAATGAGCTTCATCTGAAAAAATGATTTTTTTTTTGGCAAAATCGGCATCTTCTGTAAGTCGATCGCAGACCCACTTAGCGAAGCGAAAACGCATTGGATGGTCAGTTGGCTTCAAATCCTGAACCAATTGGACTTTGTATGGCATCATACATTCCAAGATTTAGCTCCGCTAAAACAAAAGATGCAAAATTTGTTGATATTTCGTTTGATAATATCAAAATTTTACCTCCGCTATAGCACATGACACGAAAGTGGTTGATATATAGATGGAAAAGCTGATATTTTTTCTAAAATACAAAATATTATTTTTTATTTTATGGTGAGTAGTTAGATTCTAGATCAATAATACTAAACACGTACCAAAACCGTTAAAAACCCTGTATCTTGAAAGTTTTGCAATGTGAGAGGAAACTCCATAAAGTTTTATACTCGCCTTATCAAGAGGAACCACCATCCGAGGGAATTAATGCTATATCTGTTGCACCTTGTATGTTTGGTGCACAACAAACTTTTTAATTTTGATTTATAGTTTTTTTTTTTTTTAACACGTTGACGGACAGTTGCGTCTATAGCCGTCAAGTTCAAGTTCACTATGTGACATGACGGCAATAGCCGTCCAATACGAAACGGTCGTTTTTAGACACTGCGGCTGTAGCAGCACAAATGTGCATTTACCAGCGTACAAGTAGAAGCCTAGTGTCATGTTTTCGAAAACATATAGTGTCAATTTTCGAATTTCACTTGTTTCTACTGTCCGTCAACGTGTTAATATATTTTTTATAACTGTTTATTTGAAAATATTTTATTCAACTGAAATTTTCAAATGAAAATTTCTGATTGATACAAATATGAATATTTATGCAAATGTTTTTATAATAACAAGTGTTTATAACAAAGTGTAAATAAATTAACATAAGAATAATATAAATGTTAAGTTGAGGTAAGTAAGATGTAAATTAATAATCAACAATAGGTAAGTACAATGTAAGTTAAGAATCAACGCGAAGGTAAGTAAAATGTAAGTTGAAAATCAATGTAACAGAAGATAAGTAAAATGGAAGTTAGGAATTCAACTAATGTGGTGATGCAACTTAAAGTTATTGAGTCACCACATTATTCCCCCTCCTTTTTAAAAAAAAATCTTGGTAGTATTCGCTAACAGGTTAAAGTGTACTTTTTTAGTATCTTTATGTTTGGTTAACTGTGGCTGTGCTGTCTCAGTGTCTAGGGAGGCTGGTTTTATTCTATCGATGTTGACTGTGGTGTTAGTGTTATGTCTACGAATTGTGAAATATTTTGGTGTTCTCTCAACCACTCTGAAGGGGCCATCGTACGGTTCTTGTAGTGTTTTGCGGATCGTGTCGTTGCGTACGAAAACAAAGTTACAAGTACTGAGGGCTCGAGGTATATACGATTGGAAGTTAGTGTTATGATGCGTAATGTTTGACTTTTTGTTTTCTACTACCTCTTTAAGTTTGGCTAAGGTGTCCGATGGATTAAAATTCTGACTGCTATGTATTACTAGTTGCTGTGGTAGCCTGAGTGTTTGCCCAAATACCATCTCAGCGGGTGAAGCTTTAATGTCTTCTTTGACCGTGGACCTGAGTCCTAGAAGAATTAGTGGCAACTCTGTGTACCAATTTGTCTGATTGTTGCTTGCTATTATAGACGTCTTCAGTTGACGATGAAACCTTTCTACAATCCCGTTAGCTTGTGGATGATAAGCAGAAGTGGTAATGTGTTTGCTTCCTAGATTCTTAAAGAAGTTTCTAAAAGTTGTGGACGTGAATTGAGGTCCTCGATCAGTGGTAATTTCCAAAGGAACCCCGAAACGTGAGAAGTATTCTTTTTGGAGTGTATCTACGACAGTGTTAACGTTAGTATCTTTAATTGGATACGCTTCGGGCCAACGTGTGTTTCTGTCAACTAGGGTAAGCAAATATCTGTAACCTTGTGATATTGGTAAGGGACCAACTATATCGACGTGAACGTGTTCAAAACGTCCGTGTGGAATGTCTATCTTTTGTGGGATTGTCTTCGTATGTTTGTGTATCTTTGCTCGTTGGCATCAAATGCATTCTTGTGACCATTTATTGATTTGTGCGTTCATTTTAGGCCAAAAATATCTTTGTGTAATGAGTTTTCGAGTAGCTCGTGTACCTGAGTGAGAAATGTTATGTATTTGTTCGAAAATTTGTTTGCGTAGTGTTTGTGGGATATGTCGCTTTAGTCAATGAAACATATAACTTTTCCTTTTAAGAAACTAAAACGAATGAATATATTTTTAAAGATTTTGACAATATATAATTTCTAAAACAAATGAAAACTTGATAAATTAAACTAAAAATATTAAAGTATGTTTAGCACAGAAAATACTGAGTGCTACAGATATATGGACGTGTTTCTGAATTAGTTTGTTCGCACCAAATTTTAATGTTAAGTATTGGTATGTGTACTTGTTCTAGTTTGTAAATATGTTTGTTTAGTATTTCTTGTAGTTCTGAATCTATATTTTGTTCTTTGTGTAGAGTTTTGAGATTAATCTCTGAGGTTGTGAAAGCCTCTATCTCAGCTCTTGAAAGTGCGTCTGCTACGGTGTTATCTGTACCTTTAATGTGTCTGATGTCGTTGGAAAACTGTGCGATGTATTCTAAATGTCGTATTTGTCTTGGACTTCTCTCAGTTTTTGAATGTAATGCTGAAGTTAGTGGTTTGTGATCCGTGTATATGGTAAATGTGCGTCCTTCTTAATAGTGTCTAAAGTGTTTAATTGTGAGGTAAATGGCTAGTAGTTCGCGATCGAACGTGCTGTATTTTATTTCTGTAGTAGATAATTTTTTTGAAAAGAATGCCAGTGGTTCTGTTTCTTGATTATGTTCTTGTTGTAAGACTGCGCCTAAAGCGGTGTTTGATGCATCCACAGCGATAGAAAGTTTTGCTTTACTATTGAAATGTTTAAGTAGTGTTTCCTTGGCAAAACTTTCTTTTATCTCTGTGAATGCTTGTGTTGTGTTTTCTGTCCATGTTAAGCGTTTTTCCTTTGTTTTTGTTGCTGTAGTTACCATTTCGTAAATGTGTGTGAGTGTGTGTGCTAGTTTTGGAATGCATCTGTGGTAGTAGTTAATCATCCCGATGAATTTCTGCATTTGTTTGACTGTTTCTGGTTTTGGGTAGTCTTTTATGCATTGAATTCTATCGGGTATGATGGTTGTATGCCTTTGTTTGAAATTGTGTAACTTAGAAAATTTATTTTGTCCACGCCGAAAATACATTTATTGGGTTTGATGTTTAGTCCGTAATTGTCTAGTTTTTCAAAAACTAAATTTAGGTGTCTAATGTGTTCTTCTTCTGTCTCACTGGCCACTAAAATGTCATCAAGGTATACGAAAACGAAGTCTAGTTCTCTCAGTCTAGTTGTTGCTGTTAATGTTGTTGTTGTTGCTGCTGCAAATGTTTTTGTTGCTTTTATTGCTCCTGTTGTAGATGTTGTTGTTATTACTGCTACTGAAGTTGTTTTGTTGTTGTTGTTGTTGTTTAGTTTTAGTTGTTGTTGTTGTTGTTGTGGCTTTGGCTAGTGGAAGCGACGACTGATGAGGAACTTGAAGTGGAGGTGGCGTTGACGGGTATTTTTGATGTATAAATTTAGTTGTAGTAAGCGATTCTGGTAATTTTCCTCTTGATTTCTGTATATTGAATAATATTGACGGCGTGGTTGACACTGTATCTGTGAAAACATACGGATCCTCACGAGTTCTTATTGGTGCACTTGCATTTGTTGTTGTAAGTCTGGTTGCTTGCTGACATGACATGAGAGTTGAGACTAATGCGTTCCTTGGACGTATGCGTAGGAGGCGACTTCCGTATGCAGCCAACTTTTTGCAAATGTTGTGCAAAAGTAGTATGATGGAAATTCGAGGACGGCAAGCTTGTTGATATATTAGGGAGAGCAGGTGCTACAGGCGTAGGCGATGGTAGCGAGGCCGGAGATGTTGGCGGACTCACTATGGTTTCCAAAAGCAGTGGCGTTTGCCAGAGCGACGGTGCTGGCAATGAAGTTTGATGCTGTTGTAACTGCGGCTGCTGTTTTTGCTATTTTGGACGCACAATGCCGATACTTGTAGTTGTTGGTTTTTGTAGTTCGCCTCCTGGCAGGATCGCCAGTGTTTGGTGCACAACAAACTTTTTAATTTTGATTTATAATTTTTATTTTTTTAATATATTTTTTATAACTGTTTATTTGAAAATATTTTATTCAACTGGAATTTTCAAATGAAAATTTCTGATTGATACAAATATGAATATTTATACAAATGTTTTTATAATAACAAGTATTTATAACAAAGTGTAAATAAATTAACATAAGAATAATATAAATGTTAAGTTGAGGCAAGTAAGATGTAAATTAATAATCAACAATAGGTAAGTACAATGTAAGTTAAGAATCAACGAAAAGGTAAGTAAAATGTAAGTTGAAAATCAATGTAACAGAAGATAAGTAAAATGGAAGTTAGGAATTCAACTAATGTGGTGATGCAATTTAAAGTTATTGAGTCACCACATATGTAATTCATGCAGCTTTAAATATAAAAATACAGGTGTCCCTATTTATTTTCACATGACTGTATGTGTTTGATACTTAATTTACAATATATATACAATTATATTTATATACTTTTATATATAACTAATATATAACTAATTTTGTTCACTATAATAATAAACGATATAATTTTTTATTTTATATTTTATTAAAAAAGCATTGCATACTTTATAACTTCAATACAAACTCAAAATAGTATGCACCTACAATATACATTTTTATAGAACTACAAAACAAAGCATTTTTTATTTTTTTAATGGTTTAGTATTATAAAAATAGAAATATTTCGTTTCTTTTCCCTTATTCCACACACACACAGAATTCGTTCGGAAGCTTGATTATCATTTTTTGGCTTCAGTAAATATAAAACTTTAATATTAAATGCAATAGAGATGATAGAATCAAAAATGATAGTATCGAACGCATAAAATTAACAAAAATGTTTTACGTCAACACGAGAAAAAATCAAATTATAGACGAATTAATAATTTTTGTTTTGTACAATGCGTTGTAAATATTTTTATATTTGAATTAAATGACTAATAAAATAATGACTAATAAAATAATAAAGCTGGCTTTATTGGATAGAAAATTTTATGACATTATTGCTTATATATGATTTCGGCCATGTGGCCACCACGGCTGGTGCGTACAAGGCGTAATCTGGAACACCAATTTTCACAAACTTTTCGCAGCATTTGCGGCCGTATCTCGCCGATAACTCTTCGAATGTTGATTTTCAGGTGTTCAATTGTTTGTGGTTTATAGACGTAGACAAGTGACTTTACCTAACCCCAAAGAAAATAATCCAATGGGCCAATTAATTAGGCCATTTCGTGAAATTATTTTTTCGTCAAAAATATCCTTGAGTAAATCAATTGTAGCGCCCGCTGTGTGGCATGTGGCTCCGTCCTGTTGGAACCAAATATCAACAAGATTAATGCCAGCTAATTGAGGTACGAAAAAACTTCGAAGCATGTTCCTATACCGTTCACCTTTGACAGTAACATTCTGACCATCATCGTTTTTGAAGACATATGGGCCAATGACTCCGCCAGCCCATAAAGCGCACCAAACAGTAATTTTCTGTGGATGTAATGGTGTTTCGACAAAAGCTTGTGGATTTTCCTCACTCCAAATACGACAATTCTGTTTATTTACGTACCCATTCAACCAAAAATGGCCTTCATCGGAAAATAAAATTTTCCATGGAAATTCAAAATCAATATCAATTTGTGCTTCAGCCCATTCGCCGAATTGGCGGCGCATACGATGATCGTTTGGCTTTAATTCACAAGTTGAATCTGGAAAGGTTTTAAGCCAAAATTTTTTCGTAAAATCTTCCATAAAGTGGAAGGACCAATCCCAGTTGCTGAGAATGGCGACGAATTGATTGATTAGGATCATCTTCAATGATTTCTTGAACAGCGGCTACAGATTCTTCAGTGCGCACTGGTCGGCGTCTCACGGGATGCACATTATCAGTAACAGTATCCGAAAACGATCTATTGTTCTTCGAATTAGCAGCTCTGAAGGACGATTATGTACGCCATAAAATGGACGAAGTGCACAATAAGTTTGACGAACAGAACCATTATTTTGATTAAAACTTTCCACAATTTGCACACGTTGCTCTGGTGTAAGTCGATTCATAATGAAATGTCAAAGCAAACTAAAAAAAAGCAACTATCAGCTGTTAAATGAGTGGTCAAATAAAGCAGTGATGCCAACTCAAAGATGTATCACTCTATAAAAAATACCATTTACATTTGAAAACAAGTACACAATTGAAAACATACGAGTGGGACGATTTATGTGAAAGACTTAAGTTCAGCAAGATAAATGATTTATCCAATTCATCTGAAATAGAAATAATTCAAACACTTATTTAATAAAAACTTGAAATTGCTGAAAAACAAGATTTTGTTCGTGCTGAAATTGCAGTGTTTCATGATATGCATCCTATCCTCTGTCATTCTTTAGCTGATCGTATTATCAGCACTTTCAGTTCAAGGCAAAGTTCACTTCTATTGAAGGCCAGGTGCGGTATTTTGAACATTAATGCTCGAGCCTTCAATCCAAATACTACTGGTATCTGCTCTTTGTGTAATTGGGACGTGGCAGAAAATACTTTTTATTTTGTTGGAATTTGTCCAACTTACAGAAAAACTCGAAAAACTTTTAGGTCAAGAGACGCTCACCTAATCAGAAGTTAAAGATTTTTTAAATGGTAAAGATTTTCAATCGTTGTTGGATTTTTTCGTTTTTAGAAACTTCAATGAAGTTTAGAAATTTACTTTTGAATGAATTTTGAATATATTTCTCTTAGTATTTAATTATAATTATATAAATATAAATATTAACTTCTGCTGATATACCATGAATTTTGTAATAGTATTTTTCAAATAGTAATTGTATCTTGAACACATTTTCCTTAGTAATTAACAAAAAAAATAAATATATATATAATCTCTGCTGTAATACAGGGTACTTTGTAATTAGGGTTTCTTTCCCGGGATTTCCCGGGAACAAATTCCAGGAAAAAATGAATTGGGAATCCCGGGAAATTATAAATGCAATTTTTGTTTTGTTCTAGCAAAAAAATACAATGTTCTCAACACTACCAATCATTTTCTAGAATAAATCGAACAGAAATTTAAAAAATGCGTTGCACAACACTGTAAGCTGTCAAATCAGCTGTTGCATTTACTGAAAATTTTCTTATTGGCGAACTTCTTCTAAAGTCAGCAATACAAATTTTGCCAATGGACAAAAGCAAGTAATCTATAATTAAATTTAAATAACTATAATTATATAATAAGATTTTTGAATATTTAGCATGGATAAATCGTCAGGAGTTTGGCGTTACTTCAAAAAACAAAATGGGAATGCACAATGTACGTGATGTCCAAAAATTCTAATGTGCAAAGGCCAAAGCACCAGCTGTCTTCTCCGACATTTGAAGAGTGTCCACAAAGCAGATGTTGCAAAACCTTCACAATCAACAACTGCCGAGAATATGGAACGATCTTCACAAGAAAACAACAACCAGATCAGACTTCCATCCACAAAAAATGAATCGCTTAAAAAATTTCTCTCGGTCCGGAAGCTACATGAAGTTGTTGCAAGAATGGCTGCTATTGATGGCATTCCAATTAGAGTTATAACACGCAGTGAGTTTATTCGTGGAGCTATGGCAAAACAAGGTTTTAATTTGCCTAAAAATGAAACGCAAGTGATGGAATTAATAATAGAATTTTATGAAAAAATTAGGGCAGATATTATAGCAGACATTGCAGGTCTATTAAAAAATAATAGTAGATTCACTTTAATAGTAGACGAATGGACAAGCTTGCAAAATAAACGATTTTTAAACGTGTGTTTATACGGTCCTGATAGTAAGGTCTTCAACCTGGGCCTTGTGCGCATACATGGAAAATGTGGTTATTGGAAACGCGAAAATTAATTGAAAATCTTCTACAGTATTTTGGTCTTAATTTTAAACATGATATCGTAGCAACTGTTTCGGATGGGCCAAATGTCAAGAAAAAGTTTGTTCGTGAAAGCCCTGTCGAAGGTTTTTTTTGTATTAATCACGGAATTCACCTCGCAGTTTTAGATGTGCTATATGTAAAAAAATTCCTAGACCACCAACTGAAAATTTATATGAATATAGAGATGAAAGTTCATCCTCAATCAGTTCTTGTGATGATGGCGAATATGAAGACTTGGATATTGAAATGAACCAATCTCATGGTTTTGATTATAATGTGGATTTTAATAGAGTTTTGGATGAAACTCGAAAAGTAATTAAATTTTTTAAAAAAAGTCCCATGAAAAACAGTGCCTTGCAAGACTATATGAAATCAGATCTTGGAATAGAAGTAAACTTGGCATTAGATATTAAAACACGGTGGAATTCGATGGTTACAATGATTGAAAAATTTTTAAAAGCCAAAAATTGCATCAAGAAAGTTCTTATTGATTTTGATGCAGCGTATTTGTGGAATGACTCCAACGTTAATATTTTGAAAAGCATTTTAGATGTTTTGTTTCCAATTAAACTTGCCGTTGATGCATTATCCCGTCAAGATGCTAGCCTGCTTACCGCAGAAGCTATTTTAGGTACACTTTTAAATAAAATATCTTCTTTAAATTCCTCACTTAGCCAAAAAATGTACTACTCTCTCGAAAAACGTATAAATGAGCGAAGAGACAAAAAAATTTTTACACTTATAAAGTATTTAAAAAATCCGGAAATTTTTGAACGCCCAAATAAGGAAAAGCCATTATTGGAAGATGCAGCAAAGTCAACTATTTTGTCATATGCGGAAGGACTTCACAAACGTTTGTTTCCTGTTCCCAAAGATTCCTTGAATAGTTCAAGTAGTGGTGATGAGCTTATGAATACTTCGACAACATCGTTCGAAGAAACTTTAAAAAATGCAATCGAATCCGCTACAAGCGATTCCAAAAAATTTAAAACAACGCAGGGTTACTCATTAAAGAAAGAGTTTAAGTTGTTTGAAGCCAGTGGTCAAAGGACAACCAATTTAAATAATATATATATCGCGTTGTCGACAATAAAGCCAACATCAATTGAAAGTGAAAGGGTTTTCTCTGTTGCAGGCAATTTCGTTTCAAAAACCCGAAATAGGCTTTCTGATAAGGCAATAAATGCATTGGTATCATTAAAATACTATTTCTTAAAAAATTAAAAATAAAGTCATTCTTTATGGAATACATTTCCTGATCTCATATACTTATTTTCTTTTTTTACTGATCTCATACATATATAAACAAAATGAATTGTATTCTCAATCTTAAATAAAAATGTCATATATATAATTCATTTTCTGTATATCTTTTGTTTATTATTAAGGTATTTTTTTAAGTCTAAAAACTTTTTTAAGGCGAAACAGCACACACAAAATTTTTCCCGGGATCCCGGGAATTCCCGGGAAAAGAATAAAAATTTCTCGCGTTCCCGGGAAACGAAATATCCCGGGAATTCAGAAACCCTTTTTGTAATAGAGCAGCCATCCTGACACTCACATTAGGTATTGTTATTTATTAAGATCTGAATTGTACATAAAATACTGTGAAAATAATTTTAAATAAATAAATACCTATCATTCTACACAAAAATGAAAATACTTCAAATTTAAAAAGAATATTTTCCACATACATACGCTAAGTTGAAGATTATTCAAACTTAAAAAATATTATGGTTTGTTTTAACTTACACTAAAAAAAATTGATAAAAATATTATATTTTTAACTTACACTAAAAAGAAATTGAATCCAACTTAAAAATATTATATTTTTAACTTACACTAAAAAGAAATTGATTCGAACTTTAAAATATTATATTTTCAACTTACACTAAAAAAAAATATATTCCAACTTAAAAATATTATATTTTTAATTTTCACTAAAAAAAAATTGATTCAAACTTAAAACTATTATAGTTTTAACTTACACCAAAAAAAAAAATATGTATTCCAACTTAAAAATATTACATTTTTAACTTACAAGAAAAAAAAATTGATTGAAACTTAAAAATGTTATATTTTCTTCGACTTACACTAAACTTAAAATGATTGAACCTTATAAATAACGTTTTTCATCTTACACTAAGAGGAAAATGATTCTAACTTAAAAAAAATTATATTTTTAACTTACGTTGATTTTTTATGATTTAAAGGCAAATTCTAAATGTTTGGTAGTTTAAATCGTACCTGATTTTAAACACAAATTCTAAGTGTTTGATAGCTTAAAATCATTTTATTCAAACTTTAAAATACATAACTTTTCGTCCTACACTTAAAACGAAAAGGTTTTAAGATTAGCAATAATACATTTCGACGTACTCTGAAAGATAAAAAAAATTCTAACTTAAAAATAAATTTTGCAACGTACCCTAAGAGAGAAATGACGCAACATTAAAATTAATTTTTATTTAATATACTCTGAGAAAAAAAATGAACCAAACATAAAAATACATTATTTTTGGATTCTACATTCTACATTCTTAAAATTGCATCTTTTTCGACTTAGACTAAAATGAAGGTTATTCAAACGTAAAACAATAATTTACCTACTCTAAGAGTAAGATTCAATAAAGTTAAAAACCTTATGTTGCGTGATGCAATAATATTAAATTGAATTAAGCCAAAAATTGAAAACTTTCTGAAAATACTCGAAGGTTAAAATGAATTAAAGGTCCAAAACATTGTCTAAAGGCAAAATTTTCTTTTGCAAACCCAAAAAAAAAATAAAACTTTATTATATTATTTTTGAATAAAATTCCTGAATGAATTTTATTTTTCTAATTCACTAATTACATTTGAAAATACAATAATGCATGAATATATCATTAATTTATCAAAGAATTGGTGTAAACGAACTGCTATCTGTAGTTCACGAGGAACTAGTGGCGAAAGCAGTAATAAAAAATAAATATTTTGTCAAGACAATTTTATACAATATTAGGATTGAATGACAATAAGATATAACATTAAAAAAAAAATATATATATATATATAAAGATAGGAATAAGTTAATATTGTTAAATTAAATATATTATTAAAATTAGAAGAAAAAGACATAGCATAAATGTTATAAACTAGATAGCTGCTTGTATAATGGCATAAACATTTTATTAAAAAGTCACAGATTAGGACTAATTTTAACCTTCACATCATCATTAAATCAAAAAGCCACATTTTAACGCTATTCAGGAACTTCGTTTTATAGCGAATGCGTCTTGTGTTATCAGGTAATCTGTTAAATAATCGAGGAGCGACTGCTGTATAAAAAGTAAAAAACAATTTAAGAGAACAAGCGGACTGGAACAAGACACTAAGTGTTTATTCTAAGATTATAATTTACAGAACATCTGATTGTTGTATTTCCGGATCTCAAGAAGAAAATTTTCAAAACTTTAAAGTAAAATAAGTGCTTCAGAGGCAGAATCTTTAAACTTCTAAGCAAAGCAAAACTTCTCTCACTACGAGATTTTTTACAGATCAATCGAATCGCATGTTTTTGGGATACCAAAAGTGGGTTTAATTTGTTATCATGAGTTCCACCCCAGCATGATATACCGTATTCTAATTTCGTTTTAATTTTTTTTAAACACATTTCCACAAATTAAGACAATAAAATGATTTCAATAGGTAGAGATTCGTAATCGAAGTCATAAGATATTTCTGTAGCGCTAGTGTATGATCATACCAACTCATTCTGAAATCAAGCAACACCCCTAGATATTTAAAGGAATTTACGCATTCAATGGAGATACATTTAATGGTACAAACGCGATTTGCAAAATATGTTTGAACACCAGCAGTAGCAGACAAGCGGACATCACTACAGTGAGAGAATTTTTTACAATTACCACATTGAAGACTATTGGACCAACGTTTTGCCAAGATATTAAAATATACTTACCCAAGATATTAAAATACATTATCCTTGTTTTATGACTGATTACCAATTTGTGAATTTTGAACCAGTGACTTAGTATTTCCACGTCATGGTTTATGTCAGCAGTTAGCTTACCTGACTATTGCATGCGAAAATACTAAACTTTTGAGTAAGCAAGCACTGATCCCTGAGGTACGCCCAACGAGATGCACAAGGGAGAACTCAAATGGCTGACGATTCTGATTTTTGTTGTCTTCCAACAAGATAGGATCTGAACCACTTGTGCATATTTCTCCTGATCCCAAAACGAAAAAGTTTGTCTAGTAATAATTCATGATTCACCGTGTCAAAAGCTTTAGTAATATCTACAAAAATGGCTGCGCCAATCTTTTTTCATTAAGAGCAGAGTATACATTTGTGCAGAAGTTCCAAAGAACATCTTCAGTAGATAGCCCTGTCTTAAAACCAAATTGACAATCACTGAGTAATTTGAATCTTTCCAAAAAAGATACAATTCTCGACTTTATAGCTTTCTCAAATATTTTAGAAAAAGTTGGCAACAGCGAAATTGGTCTATTGTTATTCATATTGAAACGGTCGCCTTTTTTAAATAGAGGGATAATCTCTGCGATTTTTATATCATTTGGAAAGACACTAATTTCTATACTTATGTTTAATAGGTAACTTAAAATATCACAAACATTAAAAACAATTGTTTTCAAAAATACATTTGAAAAACTATTGGACGTGAAAAATTCGAATTTTTCAATGTCATGATTATTTTCTACACTTCGAAGGAAGTGATTTGCTCATAGAAAAAACTTTCGGTTATATTTCTTTCTAAAGACATACAGTTACACGTAGTAGAATCCGTAGCAATCTCATCAACCACCTTAGAACCAATAGAAGCAAAAAACATGTTGAACTTATCAGCTAAGATTACAGTTTCATTTATAACCATGCCATCATGTTTTAAGCATTGAACACAATCATTGACATTATTTTTATTAAGAATATTGTTGACAAGTTTCTATTCTTTTTTGATATCACCTTTCACCTTTTGAAATTCATAAAAGTAAAAATTGTCCTTGCAAAGAACGACTTTTTGAGCGATTTATTTACATAGGGACTTATATGCAACACGGAGTTCTAGATCATTTTTGCCATTTTTATATCTTTTGAAGAGCCTATTTTTTATGAATTTCTACAAGGAGATCGTCAGCTATCCACGGTTTCAGCTTCATATCAATTTTCAAGACAAAGAAAGTTGTTGAGCTTAAAAAATCAGTTTTAAAAACCTGCGGAGGAACATTTTCAGGGAAATTTTCGGAGAAACATCAATTTGTGACCATAAATCTAAACTTAGGCATGTCATGCAGTGATCAGATATCTGAAAATCAACGAGTGATCTGCGAATGGTTAAATTGTTACAATATAGAAACCGAACGAACACATGATCAATGCATGTTGCCAATGAGGACGTTATCCGAGTTGGAACATTGATGCTGGATTCCAGACCACTGGCAGACATTAAATAAAGGCATTTTTCAACATGCAAAGAGTTATGGAGAATGTTTAAATTCATGTCACCAACTACTACAGGTTTACATTTTTTTTCTCTGTCAAGAAATGCACTCAGAAGAAAACTAGGACATGGACTTTAAGTCTTCAACACATTAATCACAAAAAATGTTTTACCTTCCTTTTTGCGCATGAACACTTTGTTATTTCTAAGCCAAACAAATTTTAAACCATTAACTTCCAAGAATTCTGTGTTGCTTTCAACAATTGTCTAGTGCCACTATCTAAGCTCTCATTTATATAGATTTTCTTGTTGTCCTGACAGCCAAATATCTTAGTAGTTAAATTAGAATTATTTTTAAACTAATTGTTATAACAAAGCATTTTTTCTATACATAGACATAAATTTCACCACCAATATATTCATAGGTTGATTATTCTTATGGTTTTGAATTTTCTTGACAAAGCTATCAATGTGATCCACTGTAATGTTTTCACCAACACCTTGAGTAAACACAGTAAAAGCTGAATTTATTACATTATTATTAATCCGGTTTCATTAAGGGTTAATGATATAAACAACTCCGTTCATTAACAGGTAGGGCGGGTAGAGACAATGAGGTGAATTGACATCTTCCTCCCTCATCTATCTCAGTGCATAGGGATAACAGTTTCGGTTCGCGTTTTTTTTTCTCTCTCCCATCCGTTTCCTGTTTCCGCCCATTTGAATTTTAATTTAAATTTTCCATGTCCGTTTTATTATACCGTCTGCATACTGACTACTTGTGCACTTCGCATCCCAAGACTTCCTGACGAAGCAGCCCCACGACCATTTTCCCTGCGGTAAGCTGAGGCATAGCTAAGTATGCAGACCCGCTAATTCAAAAAGCACTTCGTTATCCGGATCGCAGATATGACGACGCGCCGAGGTGGATGATCGAGTTGGTTACAAGTTAAACTTATTTTTTACGATATTTACTATATTTATTTAACAAAAATTGTGGACATATAAGAAAATAAAAATAAAAAATACTTAATAAATTCTTCGTCAGTCTTTCTTCATTCTTCGTCTTATCGTTGGCAACACAACATCATTTATTTCTGCGTGCAAACATTTTTAATAATCATAACACCTTGCTCTCGTGAGCTTATACTTTACACAATGTCCGTATCCGCGATGAACTCTGAACCTGTCTATTGCTGTTTTTGCGCTAAAAACCTGTATACTAAGTGCGAAAAATTTAATAATCAGTCATATTCTGATATATTGATTTAACTTAAAAATGCATTTAAGTCTGTTCAAGAACTTAAACAATTATTTGAATCTTTGCTGAAATCAAATGTCGCGCATGTCGTTGAGAATACTAAGAAAGTGCCGTAAGCGACGGATGAAAATCGCATTCTCATTTGCTGTTCGTGCTGCCTCAGAACTTAAACAATTATTTGAATCTTTGCTGAAATCAAATGTCGCGCATGTCGTTGAGAATACTAAGAAAGTGCCTAAAGCGACGGATGAAAATCGCATTCTCATAATGCTGTTCGTGCTGCCTCAGGCTCGGCTGATACTCTTTCTAATGAAGTTGTTGATGTTGTTATTGCTGCCTCCTAACCCACTGCTGTTATTGCTGCTAATGATGAAAGAGCTGCTCTCTCTTTATTAGAAGTAAATAATCTATCCGGTGCACATAAGTTGCATATAGACACTCATGTTAATGAACGTTTTGAAGGCCACGACTCTCTACCTACTGGTGATACAGTTCGCTCTCATAATAGTGGGACATATGTTGAAGCTACAGATACAACTTTACCAACATAATAATCTTAATTATTATGTAAACAATTTTACGGATTCTAACCAACGTTTCAATAGAAAAACTAATGCTATAATTGGCACTAGTGACTACCAAGGTGAAAATATTGATGTCATAAGACGGCGTAAATGGTTTCAACTAACTAATTTTCGACCTACGACAACGTACGAAGCTATTCAGAGCTATGTCGTATCTAAGGCTAGTATTGCTGCATCGGAAGTCGTATGCTATAGCCTAGCTAAAAAAGAGGTTTTAAATGCCAATCGTGTTTGTTTTAAATTAAGTATTTCTGCCATTCATGCACACACAGTCTTTAACTCGAATTTTTGGTCTGATGGAGTTCGAGTAAAATCGTTTAATAACATTCCAAAAAACGTCAAGCGTCCACCGGCACAGAACCAGCAATTTTAAATGCTTCTGTACTGTTGCGTCCTCCCGTGAGGATGCACGTAGGCCCTAATCGTGGCCCTATAAAACTTTAGCCGTATAGCCCAACAGACACATGAATCTGTTGGGTGAGGCCCTTTTGTTCGTTTCTGTTGCTATGTTGCAACAAGCACTTGAACTTGTTGCAACCCCTGCTACACTAGGCACTTGAACCTATTGTAGCCGCGGTTTTCTTTACTGTTGATGTGTTGCAACAAGCACTTGAATTTGTTGCAGCACGGCTATACTAGGCACTTGAACCTATTATAGCTGCGGGATCCTGTAAGGAAGTGAGAAAGGTTTGTTAATTCATACTTACTTAAATTTGTATCCAGTTGGTTAACCCTCAGGATCCACTTTATACTTCAAAAATTCACTCACTGAATGTCAAAAATTCACTCACAGAATCTCTTTATTTTAGCGGGGACCAGATATTTATATCATATCTGGCCGCGCTTCTTCTTCTTAAGTTTTACATACTTATTACATACTTAATTCTACTTATTGATAAATCAGCGGTTGTGTAATTTTGCCTTTCGCCTCTTGCACAATAATTTGTCTTGAATTAACTTCATTATTAAGTTCCTAATCTAGTTTTGCATTGGTTGCTTACAATTAATTCTTATTTTAAAACATACTCATACATACTTATTTAATGATGCCAACTTGGGCTAAACAAACATACAAACATGTATAACATGTGTAATTGGGTCATATTGCCCAACGATAAATTATTATTTAAATTATTCTTGTTTTTCGTTATTCGCATAGCCAAAATGTGTGTATGCTTATTACAACAATAAAATATTAAAATTAATTTACCTCTGGGTTTTGCTTTGTCAGCATTTGACGCTGGCCGCACAGAAGTAAATTGTTGGCTTTATTTTATTGTCTTTAAATAAAATGAAAACTGATCGCCCAGTTGTTGTTGCGGTAGATCAGTGTTCATTTTATTGTCTTATTTTTATTTTACTTGACTTCATTTATTTTCTTTACTGGCCTTGGCATTGAATTCATATAAAAGTGCCGCAATGCAATGAATGTTGATCGCTCGCTTCGTTGTTGCGGTGGATCAACTTTCATTGCCAGCACTTGGCTACCAGTAAAAAAACAATATTTTGGGGAATGCCTCGTTGTGAGTCACAACAGTACCGACGACCCCATACAATTACGCACCACTGCGTACAGAGAGTTTGCGTCCACATTATAACACAGAAGTATACTAACATAATGTTGGTGAACTTCACACTAAATCAACAGAAATTTCCCTAAATGTGATTGACTGTTCTTATAATGTCATTGCCCTAACGGAGACCTGGTTGCATCCGAATATTATTACATCTGAACTTTTTGATGACCAATTCGAAGTATTTAGATGCAACCGCAGCTCAACAACTGGCTTAACTCGTGGAGGTGGTGTTTTAATTGTCATTCGTGCACATTTTAGAAGTTAAGAAATATCATAACAACATGTGTCAGGTGATATGGAGCAAATATGCGTACGTATTGATTGTCCGGTTGCCGGCGACATGGTTGCTGCACCATTCTTTTTAAGAATCTATGTTTTTGTATCATATATCCAACCATGCTCAAATAGTGAAATTTAAACTAAGCATTTTATTAATATACTTAATGTAGTTGAACGACTTAAGGACAATGATTATCCGTTGGTTCTAGGTGATTTCAACTTGGGCAATACTTTTTGGTCATACTCTAGTGAAATGATGAGCAAGATTCCAAGCTCTATGAGTAATATTGTTGAAACAGAATTTTTAGACTCCGTCTTCTCGTTAGGATTGTGTCAATTAAATTCGGTTAAAAATAGTTTAAATAAAATTTTGAACTTTGTTTTTTCTGATCGTGATCTTAATGCTAATTGTGACGAAGCTGATTTCCTTTTGTCAAATAACTCTTTCCATCACAAGGCGCTTTTAATTCAGTTGGATACGGCAACCTTAAGTTTATCTGCTATAGAAGAGGATACTTTTATATTTGCTTTTGATAAGGCAGACTATGTTGGAATGTCTAACTTCTTATCTAGTGTCGATTGGCGTACAGTTTTTGGAGAACTCTTTTAGTTAATTCTGAATTTTTCATTAATATAATTAACGAAGCATTTGTGACTTTTGTTCCTATAAGGAAAATTAAGAAGAACACCAAGCTGGAATGGTTTAGTAGAGAGCTCTTTAAAATAAAAAACCGCATGAACAAACTATACAAAAAGATTAAATTGAACATGTCCTTTCGTGAAAACTATCTTGTGGATCGTAAACAGTATGAAACTCTGAAGATCTCCCTTTATAGAAGTAATGTCTGGGCTTTGGAATCAGATATTATATGCAATCCTAGAGCTTTCTTGAATTTTTTTAATAAAATGAGAAATACTAAGGGTCTCCTTAAAAATATGTGTTTTAAAGATAAAACATCGAACAATATTAAGGATGCATACAATATGTTTGCTGACTACTTCCAATCAAATTTTGTTTTAGATAATGGTCCTATACATCAGGATCGATCGCTTTATAACGGAGAGCGAAACACTGATTTGGGCTCTTTAGTTCTTTCGGTAGAGAATATTTTTAACGAGTTGTTATCTTTAGATATTAATAAGGGTGCTGGCCCTGATAATATCCCACCAATCGTGTGGTGGGATAGAGAATATTTTTAACGAGTTGTTATCTTTAGATATTAATAAGGGTGCTGGCCCTGATAATATCCCACCAATCGTCCTTAAAAAATGTGCTGCTGCACTTGCTCAACCTCTTTCATTAATTTTTAATTTGTCCCTTGAAAAAGGTATATTTTTGGATATTTGGAAGATTTCGATTATTCATAAATCAGGATCAAGACAAGACATAGGAAACTATAGACCAATATCTAAGTTAACATCAATTCCCAAATTGTTTGAAGCCTTGGTGAAAAAGCAGATCTATCAATGCATTAAAAATTCGATATCTGAAAGTCGGCATGGTTTTGTCTCTGGAAAATCAACCTCTACAAACCTCGTTCTATTTACTCACTTTATAAAAAATGAATTGGAATGGTAAGCAGATAGACGTTATTTTAACAGATTTCGCCAAAGCATTTGATAGAGTTCAGCACTCTATCCTAATCAATAAGCTCAGTCTAATGGGTTTTCATTCTTCACTCTTGTTTTGGATTAGTGAGTACCTCTTAGGTCGTATCCAAAATGTATGCATAGGAAAGAAGATCTCAAAAGCGATAATTAATCATTCAGGTGTGCCACAAAGTAGCCACCTTGGGCCGTTGTTGTTTTTCTACAGTACTCAGAATGCCTTATGTATGCTGACGATGTTAAGATTTTTGTAAGAATCTGTAAGCTCTCTCAGTGATCATTGGAGTTTACAAAGTGATTTAAATAGTCTGCACTCATGGTGTATGCTAAATAAACTGAATTTAAATTTGTCAAAATGCAACATAATGTCATTTTATATGGTAAAATATCCAACGTTTTTTAATTACTCAATTTTATGCAACGCTTCGATTAGAGTAGATTCTAAATCTGATCTAGGTGTATTCTTTGATAAAATTATGTCATTTTCAGTCCATTTTGATAACATAATCAGCAGGGCTAATGATTTGATTTTGAATCAATAAAATAAAGCTTAGAGTGGAACAAATTTTTAACCTCATGGGCTTCATATAGTTTTGAAAACTACGAGTAAAATAAGCACTTCCTGCATCTTTAGTTTTTTTTCTACGACATAACTTTTGACTGCGCCCGAGGGTTTATATATTTTATTGCCAGACAGGCACTAGGAACTTAGCTCCTAATTTTTTTGGATTCAAGAAAAAAAGTGTCTTACAATAAAATATATAAACCCTCGGGCGCAGTCAAAAGTTATGTCGGAGCAAAAAAATAAAGATGCAGAAAATCGGGTACTTTTCAAAAATATATGAAGACCATGAAGATTTTTGCTTCCATACATTTCGTTTGACTCTAATAAAGATAGTAAAAACAAAGTACACAGACTTAAACATAGGATACAGATGTGTAATTAAAGATAGATAAAGTACAGGCGAGAAAGAAAAAAATAGAGAAAGTTAAGTAAAGTATTCAAAAATTAAATGCTTAAATTTATTATGATTGGAAATACTTTTAATATTGTACGGCAACGAATTCCGCGATCTTATACCACTGACGAAAATCAATCTACTGGATTTAACGAAGTTATATCTAGTGATCATAAGGTTCATGTTTCTGCTCAACCTACAAAACTCTATCTTTTCAAATAGGTATGAAGTTTTTGTGTGTAAATGATCGGGTGTAGAAAAATAGTGCATTTAGCTTCAAGGTAGCTTTGTAGGCCACAACCAAGTAATATTTTACTGTGGGTAGATATACATGATCAAACCTTCCTAAGCCATATACAGCGTGAATTAAAATATTTGTCGCACTTGTTTTATGCCATAAATCAAAAGCACTGCGTAAACTTCATTAAACAAAAAATTTTATTTTTTATTTTAAGCATTCTTTATAACTCTTCATCATTAAATTCGAATCTTTCACCATCAATTTTTTTTTAAATTTAAAACAATTTGTGATGGACGAGCATGCGGAACGCATCTGGTTTTCAGGTATATCATCTGATATTTTCATTGATCGTCGCTTAAGTTTCTTTACTGTCATGTGTTTATGTTCGTTAATTTTCTCAGCATTATACCCCAAATAGAAAAGTCCAGGGGGTTTGGGTTAGAGGATAACGGAGGGCATTCCTTCAACAGAAATAATACATGGCAAATTTGCTCTGCACCACCTTTGAACGATTTTTGCCTTTTGTGCTAGAAAAGAATCTTGCTGAAAACAAAAGTGACCCTCTCTGTAAATTTGCTTGGCATGCCGCATAAGATAGTTCTTTAAAACATGTTCTCAGTAATTTTCCGAATTATTTTAATGCCTTTTTCGATAAGAAGAAGGGGCAATTTGCCTCTTTCAGAGAAAACGTTCCAAACTATGATTAACGAAACATTTTGAAATCTTTCAATGGTTTTTTTTTTCTTTTCTTTAGAAATTTCTGCCATGCAATCTGTGTGTTTCATTTGAGTTGTGGCTTGCTTGCAAAATCAAGAGTTTTTCGTCGGAAAATATGATACTGCAACCTGCGTGCTGGCGAAGGATCTGTGCATTTATTTCCTTTCGCAATATTATTATTATTATTGACAAATTTTTTGCAATAAGTGTACAATTAATGCCAGAGTCGTAAAAAACAACATATGTTTTCCAGTGTTGCTTCTTTTTGTGTAATTGGTATTATTATAGGTGCGACAGTTACTTTGATTCACGCTGTATATACCGAGCTGCATTATTCAAGGCGACTAAAAGGTTGTGCAAATTTCGTCACAACTTTTTTTTATTTATTTTTAAAGTTGAAGTGTTCGAACTTTGTTGTGCCGATATTTATTGAATTTTTACAGCCGTTTGCTTTGTTGGCAATGAAAAATAAAATCCATTTCTTTTCCGTAGAATTTCGCGTAAAATAAGACGACATTGAGAGGTAAAATTAGTTGCGATGGACTCTTAATATATCCCTCTTTAAGAATATTAATAAAGTTTGGTTGTGCTTTTTTTTACCTTGAATTTTTTTTATTATTGTAACTCGGATTTTATTTTGACCGTGAGTGCACCTATCAAATAGCTTTTTAAGAGACGGACTGCAGATTTAGAGAACCAAAAATGTTGACAGAGTTTTCTGCAGAGGATAGAGTGGCTGAAGGTGTCGAAAGCTTTAGAGAAATCTAGTAAGCACAGCAGTGTCAGATCGCCCGAATCAAAGGGTACTCTTATGTCATCAAGAACTTTGATCACAGCAGTAGAGCAAATGTGCGCAGGACGAAAACTAGACTGGGGGTTAGACATGAGATTGAATAGGCTCAAGTGGTGGGATATCTGCTCGGCCATGAGCGCCTCACCCACTTTGGATATCGAGGACAGAAGATTTATTGGTCAGAAATCACAAGGGCCGCAAGCATTTGGTTTTTTTTGCTACAGGAATAATAGTCGCCACCTTTCAAGCCGATGGATAAAGCGATGTAGTACAGCAGTGGTTAATTATGTGGGCAAGTGGGCTAAGTACATATGGTAAAATAAGCTTAATAAACCTAATGAATCCTTTCCAGAAGATTTTATTTTGATTGTGCATTTGAGATTTATTCAAAGAAAAGAAAACCTTTACCAGGCTTAATTTTTCAAATAAAAAAAACTACTGAAATGCAGATACGATGACAGACATTTTAGCAAAAAAAAAAGTAAAGAAATGAAAGTATTTTATTTACGAGTAACTTAGGTTTAAGTTGGATCTACATTCATGTTGTTATATTTGTTTTATTTTACATTAATTATAGGCCTGAGTTATGCTCTTGCCTTAGCCAATTCAAGTTTATTTAAATCTTCTTCACAAATTCTCACAATAATAATTAATTGTGGGTCATCTTAAGAATAGTCAGCATCCTAGGACCGAGACGAATACCGAAAAAGTATCCAATGCAATCAAGCGCGCTATAGTTTTTGGTTAAAAAATTATTTTTAATGTCATATGAGTTCTATGAAAGATTTTTTGCTGTTGTGTCATAACTTTGGCTAAGGTCAAGGTTCATTTATATAAAGGTTGCGTAAATTTTTGACGTTTTCTCATTTTGGCAACCTTATTTTAAAATGAGAGCAAGAGAGCGTAGTCATTAGATCAAAAAATTGACACGGTTGCTGGAATATTAAACTATTTGGTAGTAAATTGAATAGTATTATGTTTTTGTTACTACTTTTAATACTCCTATTTGTTTGTAATTTTTTTCTTTGTGAATTAATTTAGATTTTACATTGCTTATGTAAAATCGGTCGCTGATTCTTAAAATCATGTATATACGTGTCTGTTTATGGCCTGTACGTGTCTGCAAAAATAAACGATATCAGATAAAGCAGACAACATAAAACCCTCAACTTTTCGGAAAACTATTTTGAAACGTTTGAACTCACATACAAAATATCCCAGATATATTATGGTTTTGTATTTTTATAAGTAAAATAAAAAAATTGGGTAAAATTTAGTTGATTCTGGGGCCGAATTACAGCACCGTTATCGAGCAAAATTCCCATTAATCTGCATTTTATTTTTTTGCCGTTCAAGGCTTGTGTTTAAATTGCGGAATCTGAAATAAATGCGGCATTTAAAAAAAGTTTTACTACATTTTTAGGTAGCTGAACGCTGCGTGCATGCTTAAACATTGCATCAGCTAAGTGTTGCATTGTTGAAATTTTAGACCCATTGTATATTTTGAAATTGTATTTGATGATGTAGACTCATTAGATTTGATGCACGTAACTTTTATATGAATGCACCTTGCTTTAATCTAACAAGTTTCGTGGAGTTTCGTGAATTTAACGAAATTCAACTCAACTCGAGTTTCTATAAAGATTCGAGTGAATCTTTAATAAACCCCGCTTAACTCGCCATGGACACGTAGTATAAAAAGAACACAGCGAAACCCTAAAAAATGCGTTTTTTTTAAGCATCACAAAACCCCACTTGCAAAATGTCAAAATATTTTTATTTACATAAAATAAGGATGCGTCAAAAAATGTACGCAACCTTTTTATGGTCTAAGGCTAAGGTCATGATGCTAAAAGCTCCATAATGTGTTTGTTTATAGTTCTTTATGTGTGAAACACAGCTACATTAACAACTCAGTGATGTCTTTAGCCGACTTAGTGATTATTCCTTATCGACACGATTATTGTTTAATCTAGGGTAGGCTACCCCTTTTGACATTTCCTTCGTGTCATGTTTTTTAAAGTTTTGGTTGTTGCATCTTTCAGTTTACTATTATTTTAATGAGAATGGAATCGCAACAATATCTGAAATTTTTCAAAAACATTTAAAGCTGTTATTTGCGTTACTTGCTAAAAAAATAATAAAAATAAATTTTTACCGTATGGCGAGCAAAGCCGCGTAGGGTTGCTAGTTTACTTATATATATAAAAAAAGTCGTTTAATATGTTACTAATTCCATAACTTAACGAAGCGTCCGATTTGCTACGGGATTTTTTTGTTGTGTTTGTAATTATAAGGACAAGGTTTGTAAAAGAGTAAATTTTTGGCACACCCTATTACTCCGCCCACAAATCAATAAAAACTATATATTAAAGACAGTTTTGGTCGTATAAGACTAAAACTTGGTAATTTCTTTAGTATTTTTACTGTTGCAAAATTTACTAAAAATGGGTATCCATGCCTCCTTTTACCGCCCACAAATCAATTAAAATGCTATATTTTAGACGGTTTTGGTCGTTTAAGATTAAAATTTGGTTAAATAGTTCGTATGGTTACTTTCAGCAACTTAACTAAAAATGGCCGTGGTCGCACTATGTTTACGCACCCTTTTCAGGGGATTAGCATGGAGTGAAGCAATGTTCGATAGGTATAAACTAAATTAAGCTCAAATTTTGGCACTCGACTTGTTTTGCCTTCTAGATGGTTTAAAGGAAAAATATTTTGCCGCACCCTCTTTTATGAAAATGCTATATTTTGGACGGTTTTGGTTGTATTAGACTAAAATTTTGTAATTTAATTTATTTAGATACGTTCGGCAACTAACCTAAAACTGGTGAAAATATAAAACTTTTTTCTCCGATTAGCGTGAATATTCGTGTATGGCCGTAAGGCGGTGGCATGGCAACGTAAAATTCTTCTGTACATAGCTTTGTCACTGAACTCCTCCTAAGCAGCTGGACCGATTTTGATAAAATTTAAATCTAAAGTTTGACCCAGTAGGTTGGGCTGTTGTTGCTGTGGCAGTGTTTAAAAGGGTATTTAAGAGTATAATTCAGATACGAGTTGAAAAATTTTCATTATTTTTTAACCACACCATTACTTTTTATGCAAACAAAAATGCAAAATGAATAAACATAAACAACAAATCTTAAATTTTTATGATAGGATTGATTTTTCGATCGTATGAAACGTTTTTAAATTTTAGATAAACCCTTCATTTATGCATACCATATGAAAGAACATTAAAAAATAAATTTTTGGTTTTGAATATTTTTCAACAACAAATATTTTTACCAAAATTTTTTACGAAATAAAGAAATTCGTAAGGGTTGTTTTCGAAAATTATAAAAATTTGATGGGAAACGAAAATGAAAAAGATTGAAACACGTTTTGACGGAAAATTAATCAAAGTACCAAAAAAAAAAAAAATTTTAACTTGCAACATGACCGAGTTATTTTTTTTCAAAGCCAGCACTTTGATTAGTTTTATTTCTATTTTACCAATAAATTGAATCAGTACTAAAAACTTTTTGTGGGTTTCAGGTACAAAAGATAATACCTGAGTTGCGCCTGTTCTTATATTGAAACCTGGTGTATATGTTATATGTGCTATGAGACCAAGTAGTGGTCACTATATATATAAATATTGTCATGCCAACTTTTACCGTCCTTCTATACAAACACAATCGTTCAAGCTGTGTCTCTTAAGTCTCAGGAACGGAAAAACCTTGGGCTACCAAATAAACAACATATGGGCATTTCCATACTGGCGTTAGGGACGATTTGTACGAAAAAATATTAAACAAAGAGAATGAAAATGTCAAATTTTTAAATAGGCTTTTTTATATTTGCATAGAAATTAAGTAGCACTATATTAAGTAAAAACAATGAGAAAAATCGATCATAAGGACTTAAAGATACAAGCAAAAATATGTGCTGGCGTTACGTTACAAAAACGGAAGTGATTTTTAACTTGAATTACAAAATTTACAAAACTCTCTGAATTGGTCAAGACTTTTTGTATACAACTTTTTTTAGAAGAGTATAAAATACCATAAGCATTGATGTGAACATTTGTTGAACCCTTTAAAGAATACACTTTTCAGTTCAGTAGTTAATTTAAGACTGTTTATTTAATAACGATTTCTGTTGAACGAAAGGTAAGGAAAATATATAATCATGAATCACTAGTTCACTTCAAGCGCAACTTGAGATAGGTGACTAAACGCTGGTAACTCAAGTGCCTTGGAATGTTGTAAGTATGCTTAATCAGCTTGACAATTTGGTAATATCAAAATGTCAAGTGATGCATGTTTAGGTTATTGACTCGTTTAGGTTATTGACTGTATTTTCCCTACACCTCCCTTTTTTAAAGAGAAAGCTTTTATAGAGATCGCTGATCAGACGATGTCGATAAAAGCTTTCTTTTACTTTCACAATAATATAATTATAATTTATTAATTTTAATATCTTTATGTTTAAAGATTTATGATTTTACAAATTATTATAATTGGAGTAATAATATAATTTAATAGTAACTTATAATCTAAATTATATTGAAAGACATTTATAAAAAGTTGTTACCAAAATAAATGTAGTACATTCAATATATTGTTGTACTGACTGATAAATTTAATTTTAAAGTATTCAAAACTAGTCTATGTATTAAATATAAAAATATGTATATATATTCATATATATATGGAGTTATTGAGAAGTATTATAAAACAATTTTATATTTTGTTTGATAATTTTTTGTTTCTTTCCTCTTAATTCAATAATAACATTATTTTTATTGTCAATATCAATTACTTTAAATGGTCCCTTGTAAACGGGTTCTAATTTGTGTGCTGTGTGATTTTTGATAAATATTTCTTGACCTATGGTAATGTTTGTATTGTTGGTGTTTTGGTCATTTAATTGTTTTTGATTATGTTTTGCTTTATTAATTAAGTTTTGTGCTCTTGTTAAAGCGGTTTGTAGTCGGAATTTTACTTCTTTTGAATAATTTTCAAAATTATATATAGTATCTACTGTTTCAAAAGGTATTAGTGGGTTGTGGTTTGGAACGTTTGGGAAAATTAATTCAAATGGACAATATCCATGTACTGTGGAGGGTGTTGTGTTAAAAGTATATGTGAAATACTTAACCCATTCATCCCAATCGTTTCTGGATGCGTGAATGTATGAACGAATGTATTCATTAAATGTGCGGTGTGATCTTTCAACTGTTCCTAGTGTTTGATGGTGGTAAGGCGCAGATGTAGCTTTTTGAATGTTTAAAAGTGTTAGGAGTTCTGAAAGGATTTGATTATTGTATTCAGTACCCATATCACTTAGTATTTTATTCATTGGTCCATAAATTAAAATAAAATGTTCTATTAAGGCTTTTGCTACTGTTTTGGCGGATTTGTTAGTTACGGGTATTGCTACGAGATATTTGGTTAGATCGCATATTAAAGTGATGATATATTGATTTCCTTTTTCTGATATTGGAAGAGGTCCTACAATATCTATTATTACCGTTTGAAAAGGTTTCTGAGGTGTTGGGGTAATAATCATATCTGTTTTAATATGCTTTGTAGTTTTATTGATTTGACATTGAAGGCATTGTTTTACATATTGATTCACATCTCTAGTGATGTTTTTCCAATAATAATATTGACGAATTTTTTTAAGTAGTCTGGTTGTTCCATTTGTTCTATTTGTAACTTTGTAATAAGTTGAGTAGCTTTTTGTTTAAAGTTTTCAATGGATACGAGGTTAAAAAAATTATCATTTAAATTCATTTGAATTTTGTTTATATTCCTACTAATTGCTTCTTTTTCAAGAATTGGAAGAAATTGATCTAGATCGATAGTTCCATTAGCAATTGTAATCTGTATATTAATTCGTGGTGCTAGCACTTGTTTACCATGTTTTAAGTAAAATGTAGGGATACTTTTCTCAGTATCCACTCTGAGTTTAACCCACTTTTTAACGCAATTGAAGCCAATAGTTTCGAAGACCTTAGGCTTTTGTTCAACTACTTTATTTTCTGTGTTTGTTATTTTTTCTTTAGCTTTGGTTTTTGATTGTGCACGTGTAGTTACCAGGAGAACATTGTTTGTTGATGGGATTAATTTAATATCATTAAAGTCAATTCGAGACAGCGCGTCCTCTCCTGAATTGTCCTTTGCTTTAATGTGTTCTATTGTAAAATCATACTCTTCTAATTCCAGACGAATTCGCGTTAATCTGCTGGATGGATTTTTTAAGGAGTATAAAAAGGTTAATGGTTTATGATCGCTGCGTACTATAAATTTTTTTGCCATAGACATATGGTCGAAAGTGATTAATTGCCCATTGGACAGCTATTAATTCTTGTTCTATTGGGGCTTTGTTTGATTCTCCTTTCGAATATGCACGTGACGCATATGCAACTGGAAGCTGTATACCGTCTTTCTCTTGTGATAGTATTGCTCCACAAGCGATTTTGCTAGCGTCGGTAGTGATATAAAAAGTTTTTTCAAAATCTGGATATTGGAGGATTTGTGGAGACAGTAGTGCTGACTTTAAATGTTGAAAAGCTTTCTCACAGTCTACAGACCATACGCAATTTACAACTGTTGTCACCCATTTTTTTTTTCTGCTCACTAGCTGCTACGTTACGCTTGTTGTTTCAGTTGGCTGATAAAGGTTAGGCTGAAGATGTTTCTTGTATTTTTTGTTGATGATGAAGATGATAATGATGATAAGATGAAGACACTTCTATTCCCCCATTCCCAATCGTTGGGGGGTGTTGGGCCTCCGGCTTGAGGCACTCGTCACTCTTTATAATGTTAATTAGTAGCATACTTGTGATTTTTAAATTCTCGGTTGATCGCGAGCAATGCCATTGAGGCTCTTTTTTATTGCTGATTTAATTACTTTAATAATATAAATTTTGACGATCACTACTGAAATGATTATTAGTGTGATTTCCGCCAAGTTAATTCCTTCACTTTTTATAAGAGTTTCTTCATTGTTTATTTTGGCTTTTTCCGAGCTCAGTGCTTTAATTATTTCGTTTTTGTCGTTTTCTTCTACCGTTTTTCCTACTTCATACCCGGCGAAGATTAAGGGTATAGTAGATAGAATTTTTTTCCACCACGACATTTTTTTTCACTTTATAAGTTTTTAACTTTAAAGTTATTCACTTTAAGTCCTTGTCAAAAATTTTTTTTTTCAGCTTATAAGTTGTTCGCTTTAAATATTCATTTTTAAAAAAAAAATTTTTTTCACTTCAGTTTGTAAGTTTTTCACTTTAGATATTCACTTTAAAAATAACTTTATTTTTTTTTCACTTCTTCGGACTTCGAGTTGTCACGGTCGCCATGTTGAACCCTTTAAAGAATACACTTTTCAGTTCAGTAGTTAATTTAAGACTGTTTATTTATTAATGATTTCTGTTGAACGAAAGGTAAGGAAAATATATAATCATGAATCACTAGTTCACTTCAAGCGCAACTTGAGATAGGTGACTAAACGCTGGTAACTCAAGTGCCTTGGAATGTTGTAAGTATGCTTAATCAGCTTGACAATTTGGTAATATCAAAATGTCAAGTGATGCATGTTTAGGTTATTGACTCGTTTAGGTTATTGACTGTATTTTCCCTACACATTGACGATTTATCGTCATTTTTAAGATTATTGGCACTAACTAAGACGTGACAATTTTCTTTCATTTTTATGCCAAAAATGACGATTTTTAGTTGACACATTTTTTTAACTATTAAAAAAGAGCAAGATATTTAAGTTCAGATTAAAATTTAATTTCAACTAAACTTGGGTCTTGTAAGCGTACTGGGTTATTGCAGTTGCTATCAAACTCTAACAATTATTAAGTGTGTGTGGCCTTTTATGTTTTGTTTTCTTGCTTTCTATAATTACCTTAAGGTAAAATAGTACCTTGGAATCAAATTCTAGTCAGAGTTTTATATGAATTTCAAACTCCAATTGCATTTTATAATTTTTTATCTAAAAGATTCCGCCAAATAACTTTTTTTTTTTTTGAAAATTCTATAAAAAAAACTACTGAATATTTTCTCAAATTTCTTTTTTTGTTTGAAAGTACAATCCTTCCGGGTTATAATGAAAAATAATTTCATTCAAATGGCTGCCTCGGCTGGCCATGCAGTAGTGTACACGATCAGTCCAATTTTTAAGCACATTATCGATTGTGTGCAGCTGTATTTCACCAATGGCTTCACGAATATTGTCCTTTTAAGCGTCAATTGTCTCTGGCTTATCGGCGTAGCACTTATCTTTGAGGGCAACCCACAAATAATAGTCCAACGGTGTCAAATCGCAGCTCCGAGGTGGCCAAACGACATCAGCTCTGCGGCTGATAATGCGATCTTCAAAAACAGGGCGCAAAACATCGAGTGTAGCTTCGGCTGTGTGGCACGTAGCGCCGTCCTGTTGAAACCAAATGTTGCCAATATCCTCCTCTTCAATTTTTGTGAACAACATGGCCCGATAACGATCGCCATTGACTGTAACGGTCACTCCTTGCTCATTTTCGAAGAAAAATGGCCCATTTATGCCTCTGGACCAAAATCCGCACCAAACAGTGACTCGTTTTGGGTGCAGCGGCTTTTCAATGTATGCGTGCGGGTTTTCTTTGCCCCAAATGCGACAATTTTGCTTGTTTACATACCCGCCAAGATCAAAATGAGCTTCATCTGAAAAGATGATTTTTTTGGCAAAATCGGCATCTTCTGTAAGTCGATCGCAGGCCCACTTCCCAGCGTTGTTCAAGCGTATACACAACCATATTCGTTTAGCGGAAGGATAAAACTAATTATCTGTCGAATCAGACATGACCTAAGTGTTACCATTCCCGAAATAAGCACTAGTTGAAAAAAAAACGTTAGATGGCGGACCCTTTATATTAATACATCTATTAAATTTTACATTAATATATATTAATACTTAAAATATTCGATTCAGTTCCCAGCGGCAGTCAAAGCAGAAGAGGACGACCGCATCTTCGTTGGAAAGACCAAGAAGAGGATAACCTGACAAAGCTTGGAATTTCCAACTGGCGCCAGCAAGCGAGAGACAGAAATGGCTGGCGCAAATTCTTAGATGAGGCCAAGACCGACATACGGTTGTAGCGCCAACTAAGTAAGTAAGCAAGTAATTAAGTAAATACATATTTATTCTAAATTAATTTTTAAAGATGACATTTAATTTTTATTTAAACTTATGTATACTTAAACAAAAAAAACATGCTTTTGAAGAAAAATTTATTGTATTGTTGTACTGATTTAAATGACGATTTTGACGATTTTCATGGAGTGAAAATTACGAATTTTTTTTCATCCCATCCCCGAACATAAGTTTATTCTCCAAGTGATCATATTTTTCTGTTTTTTTTTTATTAGGCGTTTTGGTATGGCGTTACGTTACTTTAATTTTCATTGCAGTATGCATATTATTTAAATATTTAATTTACATTAATGTATTTCATTATAAAACAAGATTTTCTTAAAATAAGTAATAATATAAAAACCTCTACTGTAAGAATTTTCGAGAACATGCACAATAATATTCAAACTAAGTTAAAGTAATACACCTCTACGGTACGTATCACCTCATTTCATTTTTATACTAAGATATTATTCAAACAATAAGAACATATGTTCATACTAAGCACTACTATCTATCTCATTTGCACACATGTACCCATATGGCTGAATACAAAACATATGATATTATATTATACTTTTTACTCCTACACAAATATGTTAACATATGATTATGTTTACGTTTTCTATTAATATAAGCGTACTCACTCACACATATTAAACTATTAATACTAAATTACAAATATGTATTACGATATTCTACTATTACTTTTACACTAATTAAAGAACATATGATTCTATTTACATTCTAAACTACACAAACAATTGTTAACTAGTTTTAAGACAAAATACCGTTATGCTTACTATAAAAGGATGAACATATTTGAAAATAAATCAATCTAGTTTTGAGCTCTAACAGCTGCCAACTATTTTCATTTTAATAAGTCTTGAGCTTTAATAGCTGCCGACATAAACCTTTTTAGACTCTGCACTTTTTTTTAGTGAACGGCATAAAAAGGATATTTAAAATAGCGCCAGTGACGAACTTCGCCGGCAACCAATAGGCAGGTCCTACAACTTATTTTTATAGAACGCGAGTCCTTTTTTTATTATTTTAAAAATAAAATGGCGCGTACATGGCGATCCTGCGATATCGCCAAAAATATTATTACATGGCGATCCTGCAAACTGCAGCAGACCGACAGATGCGACAACCTACGACATGTTTTATGCGCGGCTCCTTTTGCGACGCTACAATTCGTCCATTTTCAGCCAGATTTGTCCAGCCGTTTCCCAAGAGGATTTAAAGCCGTGCCCTATTTTCGGTAGATTAGAAATAACACGTATATTCTTTTATAATCACTTCACATTTTTCTAAAATATTTAATAGTAATTTTTTATATGAAATATGAAATTTTAAAAAAAAAACCAAAAACAATAATGAATTTTTATAACTTGTAAACAAACTAAAGTTTATATTCATCTTTTTCACTCGCGCAAGTTTCGTTTTATTAGAGTAAATTTTGTTTTCGCAATATTTATTTTCTTGTTGCGCTCCAACACTCACACATCCATACATGCAACTCGTTTTGCATTATTTAAAAACTTTTCGCGAATATTAAAATAACTGCGACACGGAACTTAATTTTTATATCAAATAATATGAAAAACTAATAAGTAAATCATATAAAAGCACTTGCAAAATTAGCCATACCTTAATTTAACACTTTTTCTATTTTTCACACACGACATTGAGCGAATGTAAACAACCGAAGCCGACATTTTTTTAGTTCTCTGACGTTTGCTTTCATGCTTATTCGCATTCAGCGACGAGCACTTGTTGCGCCACATGCACGTTCAACTTGTAACGAAGAGCTGAATGTAGCTCAGGGTGTTTGGAAATATTAAAATTTTAGGCATAAAGTACTAAACAATACGGGTATTCAGGATTAAATGGAAAATCTCCAGAAAGCATTAAATTTTTAGAAAAATTAAAACTTAATATAAACAAAAGTAAAAATAGAGAATATACTGAACAGTATATTGAAGAAAAATTAAAAACTTTAGACTGTCTAAAAAACAAAGTAAATATTGAACAATCAACAGATGAAAATCATGAGATTTTAAAAGAAAAATTTAATAACCTCTATCAAGATTTAAATACAATTTTGAAAAATTTACCAATTAAACAAAAGCCAGAAACAAAAGAAGAAAACAATATGGCTAGTTTTGATATCAATGTATTTGTATTTGTATTTGTATTTATTAAATTGCGACAAGCTAGTACAACAAGATTCAACAAAGAAACCTTATTATTATAGTACTAGCTTCATATATTGATTTAGATTATAATGATTAACAATTTTGCTTATAGCTAAAGAATTAAAAATAAATTAAATGTAGCAGTAACATTGTAACAATATAAATTAATGGTACGAAAAAATGAATTAAAAATGAATTAAAATTGTTTTAATTGCATTTGAAAAAAATTTGATCAAAAAGCCTACTTTTACAAAAATATTAATTAATGTTTAGAATGAGAAACAAATTAAAAGTGCTGAAAATAACAAAAATAAAATAAAACAAACATAGAAATAAATAAAAGAAAAAGAAAATAAAAGAAAGTGAATAAAATTTATTAGAGAAAAAAAATTAATAAGATTTTTTTTTTTTTTTTTTTTTTTTAAGATTTTTTCATTGCAACGAGGAAAAATATAAGTTAAGTTTATTTTTATATTGCACGGTATTTTGGATAGATCTTAGTTCAATGGGTAACGAGTTCCAAAGACGTATAGCATAGATATAGAATTGTCTTTCCGATGTAAGGCAAAAATGTCGTAGCTGGATTAGAGCTTTTGCTCGATTTGATCGCGAGAAGATAAGCCTTTCACGTATATAGACAGGCTCACCAGAGTATATAACTTTGTGCAGCAGCAGCAAAGTGCGGAATTTAAGAACATTCACAAAGGACATATTAAATATGCGAAAAGAATAATGTGAAACGCTGTCCCTAGATTTCAACCCAAAAACGTATCTTGCGATATTGTTGAAAAGCACATTTAGTTTTGCTGTGCAAGCAGCATCGCAATTAGCAAACAACTCACATCCGTAGAGGAGAGTAGGGAGAAGATAAGTCTTAGCTAGAAGTAACCTAATTCGCAATGGGGTGAAGAACTGAGTGATCCACAGTACACGTAACATGCCATATATTCTTCCAACAGTACTCAGAATGTGTGCGTTCCAAGTTAAGGTTCGATTAAAAATAATACCAAGATTTTTAGCAGAATTTACAAACTGTATTGGGCAGTTGTTTAGTAGTATATTTGGAAAGTTTTCAATGTCTATTATTCTTTTTGTGATAACTATGCACTTCGACTTATTTGGGTTAAGGCTCAAACCATTCTCCCCGGCCCATCTGGTGATGAGACTTAGATCAGTGTTAATGTTTGATACACAATATGATATAGAATCTCGAAAACAGCTTGCATACAGCTGCACATCGTCTGCATACAGATGAGTCTTACAGTTTTGTAGAATCCTAGGTAAATCATTTATGTACATGGAGAACAGGAGTGGCCCAAGGATTGACCCTTGAGGAACACCACGTGAGACAGGTAGAAGTGTGGATGTTAGAGAATTTATACTTACGGCTTGCGATCTGTTAGATAGATAAGACCGCATAAGGTTAGCTGCAGTAGAAGTAAAGTTAAATAAATTTGTGAGTTTAGTAAAGAGGATATTATGATCAACGGTATCAAAAGCTTTCGTATGGTCCAATAGGATTAAAAAGCTTACCTTATTATCATCGAGGGCTGAACGAATATCTTCAATAACATCTATTAGTGCTGTTACACAGCCTCGCTGAGCTCTAAAGCCTGACTGTCTATTACTTAGCAGTTTATTATCAAGAACAAATTGATTAATTTGTTGGTAAATTAGGCGCTCCAGAGCCTTGGAAAGGTATGGTAATATAGCAATCGGGCGAAATTCGTTGCAATTTTTCGGAACAAGTATAACTTTAGCTACCTTCCAGCTGATGGGAAAACTTGAAGTGGTTAAGATTGTGTTGAAAATGTGAGTTATATAAGGTAACAGTATGGGGAGAAGAATTTTAAGAAATGCTGGGTGGGTATCATCAAAACCAGCAGCATTCGATTTAATCGCTAGAATGCTTTGGAGAACATCACATTTACTAACACAATGAAATGAAAAGCGAACATTATGATCGAGGCTTCCAAATGAGTTCGTGTATACATTTCCCTTGACTGCAGGCATTGGAATATTGACGAACTTTTTATTTAGATCATTTACATCCACAGTATCGCAACTACGAGTAGTATCCTTGCCAATACCAATTTTACGGATTTCTTTCCACAATTTCTTGCTATCAATTGCATTCTCAAATTTTTCGCTATAGTAATTGATTTTGGACTGCTTCATTTTATTTCGAACGGTTTTCCTTAATTGTTTAAATTTTTCATAAAGTTCAGGAGTCTTAAACCTCCTCCAACGCTTGTAAGCTGTGTTACGATCAGTGATAAGATTTAGTATAGCGCTATTAAACCATGGCTTTTGTTGAAATTTTATGCGTTTAGTTGAGATGGGTACACAGTCAATGAAAAGTTTATTCAAATGGTGCTGGAAAAAATGCACCTGATCTTCAACCGATATCATTCGATATATGTCACTCCAACTAACTCCATTTACCGCGTGACTGAGATGTGAATAGTTGATGTGCTTAAGGTTACGATAACTAAATGTAGTAGAATGGTCAGACAATTGACAATCATAATTTAGAAATATTAGATCATGTTTAGAAAAAGCAGGTACTACTAACTGATCGTAAAGCAGGACTTTGGTCTTATCATTTACAAAAAACAGATCAAGTAAGGAATTATTAGTACTAGTAAAGTGAGTGGGTGTAGAATTATTTACTGAAAAGAGACCTAACGATTCCATATTGTCCGCGAGTTGGCTTTCTAATAGGAGGTTGCTATTAAAGTCCCCAGCTATGATTATATTTGAAAAAGGCAGCGATATGCTTTCTATAACACTTAATAGTGACGCAGTATCCAAAGTACGGTGCGGACGATAAACACAGCCTAAGAGTGTTTTGAGACTACCATTTGTAATTGAAACGAACACATATTCGATTGCACTATCTATATTGGAGTGCGCCTCAAGCTTACATGAGATATTATTTCGCACATAAATTGCAACTCCACCTGCATGCCCCTGTCTGTCGGCGCGATAAATACGGAAACCCTCCAACTCAATTAGTGTATTAGGTATTTCAACATTGAACCATGTCTCAGATACACAAACTATGTCTATACCAGAGCCCTCAAATATGTATCTGAATTCATCCATTTTATTAGTTAAGCTTTGCGCGTTAATATGACATACTCTAAGCCCATGACGTTGCTTAGAAAGTATACGAACAAGAGTATAAGCATTGTCTTCAGAACTAAACGTTTCGTTATCCAAAGTACTTGTCATTGTGAAAATATTTCATGGAAATGCGTGCAAGTTTCAATTTCAATTGTTGCAATGAAATTTTCTTATAACTATGTATGAAAATAGAAGCAAAACAAAATTTTAAGTTAATAGGTTCTACAAAATTACAAAAACTTAATAAATATACGGAAATAGTATAAGAGAGTAAAACAAATTGCTGATTGTAGATATGATGAATTAAGAAACTAAATCCAGCATTGAAAAAGGTATTAGTTTTGTGAGTCTCGAAAAAGAGAAGGAGCTAGTTCAGTGCCTTCAATGCTGATTTCGTTATTATGCTCTGATATTGAAGACTCGTTTCTATTAAAGTTGATGTTATTATTGTTGTTGTTGCATGTTATGGAGAAGTATGGATCAGAGCCTATAAGTGCTTGAAGCTTGTTCATACATTCCACACTTTCAGCATTATCACCCTCTCTTACCTTGATGTAAACTAAGTAAACTAATAGTAAATGCTGCTATTAGTTGCTTTCTTCGTTTAAGTTGCAGCGCAGCTTGTAAAATTGAATGGTTAGTTTTTGTTAAGCATTCGTTGACATAAAACGGTTGATTTGACGGGAAGCCAGCATGGTGGAGACGTAAAGTTGTTTTAGCTGTGCGGCGGAACAGAGCCAAAGATTTTAGCATTCTATTACGTTCGTATGGTGATTCGAGCTTAGCAATAATTGGTGCATCAGAATTAGTGCGTACGCGTGAATTTTGCAGACAGTAAATGTTTTTAATATTTGGTGGATTTATTTTTATTGTGCCACACAAATTATTGAAAATATCAAAAAGATTCTCGCCGTTGTAGAACGGGATTCCATTGATGCGAAGGTCGCAAGCTACGGTGGAGTTCTCTTGCCGTGCTAGCTGACTTTTAAGAGAGTCGATCTCAGCTTTTAGAGATTGAGCGTCCATTGCATTTTCTTCTAGAAGAGTTACTCTCTCGACGACGTCAGCGAGACCATTTTTTATTTCGACAATATTTTGTTGGAGCTCATTTAGAATCCTCCTCTCACTCTCCTGTATTGCGGTAGTAAGTATACTAGTTATATGAGAGGTAATTTGCTTACTTTGCTTTTCAAAACGTTGATCCATCATTTCGGTCTGTTGCTCTATCAATTTGAAAAAGAACGTGGAGCCGTGCCCTGGGGTGCGCTCATTTTGTTGGATAGTAGTTGTTGGTGTAGCAAGTTGTTCTTTAGCTGCAGTTAAACTCAAATCTGGCAATGCGAATTTGGAGGCAGCAGACAGTATAAGAGTCTCGCTATTATCAGCTTTGCTTGTGGTCGTATCTACAGATGTTGCTAACGGTGTCGATTTAACAACAATCGGTGGAGAGTGAATCGATGCGCGCCGAGCCGACAAACAGGCCTTGCATTTATATTTTTGGTTGTTTTTTATCATAAATTCCAAGTCACTTTTCTTTAAATTTACACAGGTGCAGTGAAAAAACTCATTGCAGTTGAAGCATTTAATTTTTTGATCTTCATCCAAATGACGCTCGACCCTTGCTAAGCAGACACACGGCATGTCTACAATTGTTTGAATTGTTTTATCTTATTTAACAAAAAAATCAACAAGAGCACGAAAAATTATACGTGTTATCGCGTTTATGTTTGAAGTGTGTGTCGAAAATGTTGTGGGAAAAATCCTACAAATTTTCAAAGGACAATTTATCAATTTGGAAGATTTTATATCGCAAGCAGAATTGCTTCACGATATTTTAAAAGATGAAGATAAAGCTCTTTTCATTAAATACGTATATAATTTCAAACTTACTGCTCAAGTGCGTAGTATAATATGTAGAACTAATAGACCTTCGACATTTACTGAATTAAAAAATTCATTGGAAAATGCTTACCCCAATCCGAAAACGTTACAACAAGTTTTAAGTGAAATCGGTACAATTAAACAAAACAATAAAAGTATTTCTGAATTCAGAGAAACAACTTCAGAACTTTCTGAACAGTTGATAACCTTCGAAATTAAATCTTTAACTAACCCCACGCAAGCCGCAAAAGATGCAATTTACAAGGTTAACGAAAGCATGGCATTGAATGTTTTCATGAAAGGTGTTAATTTAGAATACCAAACTATTTTGTTAGCAAATGCACCTAAAACATACAATGAAGCGGTAGAGCGATGCATAACTGCAGAACAAAGTTTAAAGACAAATAAATCCAATATTTTCCATGTTAGAAACAGAAACACTTACAGAGAAAATTACAATAGATTCAACGACGTTAGAAATAGCTACATTCTACAAAATAATAATAGAAATAATAACAATTTTATGAATACAAGATACAATACAAACTATACAAATAATACAAATAGAAACTTTAACAGAAACAAGTTTGCAAACAATAATAATAATAGAAATTTTAATGGAAACCATAACTTTATAAATAATAATAGTAATTCCAACCAAAATTTTAATAGAAATTCCAATAATAACAATAGAAATTTTAATAAAAATAATTTCAGAAGCAACAACTCGCAGGGAAACCGCTATGGCCGGGTAGCAGAGATTGTTACCCGCAGGGGGCAAAATTAATTTGCAAACTTACTAAAAATCTTTCATTTTACTTCACATTAGAATGTGAAAATACAAACGACGATTTGAAATTTCTCATTGACACTGGAGCGGATATCTCCATATGTAAAATTATAAATATAGATCACATAAACACACAGAATATTTCGACAATAACGGGTATTACAAATGAAGAAATTGAATGCATTGGTACAAAAAATTTAAATTTAATAGTGGACGATGAAGATATCCAACATAATTTTTATATCGTAGAAAACAATTTCCCAATTGCCACTGATGGCATTATAGGACGCGATTTTTTAGAGAAGTATATGGCAAAAATTGACTTTGAAACATATACTTTAACATTAATCATAAATGATAAAGAAATAATTTTACCAATAATTTTAAATAGTTATAGTAGAACAAATATCGTGATTCCTACTCGTTCAGAATCTATAGTTCCAATAAATATTTAAGTCAATGAAGATAGTATTATTTTAAATAAAGAGATAGAAAATGGAGTATTTTTAGGTAATAGCTTGATACCAGCAAATGGCAATGCTCACGTTAAGATTCTAAATACGAATAGTAACAATGTAGTATTGAAAAATCTTCATTTTGAAACTCAACCACTAAAAAACTATAATATATTTGCCTGTAAAATCAATAATAAGACTGACAAACATAGACTAAATACGTTACTAAAAACTTTAGGCATTGGTTGTAACGACCCAGATGCCAAGACATCAATAATAAACATTATACAAAAATACAGTGACATTTTTCATCTCCCTGGAGAACACTTAAGTACAAATAATTTTTACACGCAGACAATACAAACAACAGATTCGACCCCGGTATACATTAAAAATTACAGACTTCCACAAACACAGTTAACAGAGATAAATGAACAGGTTGACCAACTTTTATCAGACAACATAATCGAACATTTAGTAAGCCCCTACAATTCACCATTACTAGTAGTTCCCAAAAAGTCAACAGATGACAGCAAAAAATGACGACTTGTAGTAGACTTTCGCAAATTAAATGAAAAAATTGTAAACGATAAATTCCCACTTACAAAAATAGAAGACGTTCTCGACCGACTGGGAAGAGCTAAATACTTTTCAACTTTGGACATGACCAGCTCTTTCCACCAAATTAACTTAGACAAAGACTCAAGACCATTAACTTCTTTTTCAACTGGAAATGGACATTTACAATTTAAACGTTTACCATTTGGATTGAAGATATCATCCAACAGCTTCCAAAGAATGCTGACTATCGCATTAAGTGGCTTAGATACAGAAGCTTTTATTTATGTAGACGATATAATTGTTTTCGGTTGTAGTTTAGGACATCATAACGACAATTTAATATAAGTTTTTGAAAGATTAAAAAAATATAATATAAAATTAAATTCACATAAATGTTGTTTTTTAAAGCCAGAAGCCATTTACCTTGGGCATCTTATAACGGCCAATGGTATAAAAACTGACCCGTCTAAAAATAAAATTATAAAAGAATATCCAATACCAAAAAACGCGGACGAAGTACGAAGATTTGTTGCTTTCTGCAACTACTACCGTCGATTTATTCCAAGATTTGCAGATATTGCTAAAAATTTAAACTCATTGTTAAAGAAGAACACAAAATTTGACTGGAATGAAAATTGCCAGAACCCTTTTGAAGAGCTAAAAACAAAACTTTTAAACCCACCGATACTGCAATATCCCGATTTCAATAAACCCTTCATACTCACCACAGATGCTTCTAATTACGATCTTGGTGCAGTCCTATCGCAAGGCGAAGTAGGCTCAGACTTACCAATTTCATACGCAAGCAAATCTCTTGCAAAACATGATCTAAACAAGCCAATTATTGAGAAAGAGCTCTTAGCTATACATTGGGCAATCAATTTTTTCAGACCCTACCTCTACGGTAGAAAATTTTCGGTTCTAACAGACCATCGCCCGCTAGTGTCTCTTTTCTCTCATAAAAATCCTTCTTCGCAAATGACACGCATAAGATTAGATCTTAGCGATTATGATTTCAATATTATTTATAAAAGGGTAAAATGAATACCAATGCAGACGCTTTGTCAAGAATAATTTTAAATAGTGATTCTCTAAAAGCTACGACTCCAACCGGAATGGACGATAGCAAACAAAATATACTAGCAATTACAAGAAGTATGAACACAGATAAACATACAAAAAACACTGATTTAAACTAAAGAGAATGTCCTTCCAGCGAAAAGCCCGCAAAACTTTTTGTTTGGGATTGTACATCCATAACAGATATAAAAAAAATTAAAAAATTAAGATTCATTACAGAAAGAAAGTTTAAGGATACCAAAATTGAAATACATGATGAGGAAGTAATTATACGATGTAGTGATAATCCACTGTTCACACTGCTGACTTTGGAGAAGCTTTCATCAAAAATGTATAATGTAGGAATAGAAGAATTAGCGCTAAAGAGAAATGATGATATATTTAAAACCATTGAAATGGATAAGTTCAAAGATATTTTTAATAACATAAAAAGAACAAACGAAAACTTAAAAATCTCTGTATAAGAAAAACAATAATGAAACTAAAACAAAAATACATTTGGAAAAATATGAGCAAAATGATAAAAAAGTTCATTCTCAATTGTAACAATTGCAAAATTAATAAACAAACTAAACATACAAAAGAAAATTTAACAATGACAGACACACCAAGTACCAGCGTTGAAGTAGTTTTTATCGACACAGTAGGTCCCCTACGCTTATCCAACAATTACAGAACATACTAACGATGCAGTGCGACTTAACAAAGTATGTAATAGCATGTCCAATGGAGACAAAAGACGCGAAAACTGTTGCTAAAACACTTGTTGAAAACGTAATTTTAATATACGGTCACTTTAAAATTTTAAAATCGGATAGAGGTACAGAATTCCTCAATGAATTAATGTTAGAATTATGCAATTTATTAGATATTAAACAAATTTTTAGCACTCCATATCACCATGAGACTCTATGCTCGATTGAAAGAAACCATCGAGTATTAAATGATTACTTGTTAAACTTTTGTAAAAATGAAGAATGGGACCAATGGATCCCATACTTCACTTTTTCATATAAGACAACACCTCACGTTGATACAAATTATGCACCGTTTGAGCTAATTTTTGGAAAACTTGCAAATCTTCCAAATGATAATCGTTTCGAATCAATAGTATATAATACAGACAATTACGCACAAGAACTGAAACATAGATTAAAATATTCCTTACAAAAAGCAAACGAATTAATAAATATTGCAAAAATGAATAGAATAAAAAAAGATAAAAATATAAATCCATTAAATTTAAATATTGGAGATAAAGTTTTGATAAAAAAGGATGAATAGAAGAAAAAATCAATCTCCTTATATTGGTCCATTCTTAATTGTAAACAAAAAAGGAGTAAATTCAATAGTAAATTTAAATGGAACACTTAGAGAATACCATAACAATATGTTAAAGAAATATTTGTAAGAATTATATCTTTTTATTTAAAAAATTTAATCTTGTAAATATATGAATTTTATTAAAATATTGTATAAGTTAAAACACAAAAAAAAATTTAATTTTTCATAAATTTCAAAATAAATTTTTTTTTCTCTTAAGGGTGAGGGTGTAGTATACCTATGCATATTATTTAAATATTTAATTTACATTAATGTATTTCATTATAAAACAAGCTTTTCTTAAAATAAGTAATAATATAAAAACCTCTACTGTAAGAATTTTCGAGAACATGCACAATAATATTCAAACTAAGTTAAAGTAATACACCTCTACGGTACGTATCACCTCATTTCATTTTTATACTAAGATATTATTCAAACAATAAGAACATATGTTCATACTAAGCACTACTATCTATCTCATTTGCACACATGTACCCATATGGCTGAATACAAAACATATGATATTATATTATGCTTTTTACTCCTACACAAATATGTTAACATATGATTATGTTTACGTTTTCTATTAATATAAGCGTACTCACTCACACATATTAAACTATTAATACTAAATTACAAATATGTATTACGATATTCTACTATTACTTTTACACTAATTAAAGAACATATGATTCTATTTACATTCTAAACTACACAAACAATTGTTAACTAGTTTTAAGACAAAATACCGTTATGCTTACTATAAAAGGATGAACATATTTGAAAATAAATCAATCTAGTTTTGAGCTCTAACAGCTGCCAACTATTTTCATTTTAATAAGTCTTGAGCTTTAATAGCTGCCGACATAAACCTTTTTAGACTCTGCACTTTTTTTTAGTGAACGGCATAAAAAGGATATTTAAAATAGCGCCAGTGACGAACTTCGCCGGCAACCAATAGGCAGGTCCTACAACTTATTTTTATAGAACGCGAGTCCTTTTTTTATTATTTTAAAAATAAAATGGCGCGTACATGGCGATCCTGCGATATCGCCAAAAATATTATTACAGCAGTTGAATTGGGTAATTATATAAATAGGTAGTAAAGTTATTATGTTATTTAGTAATTAAAGAACAAATTTGATATATATTCTTTTTCTTGCCTCAACCATTTTTTCATTATCTTTATCCAATGCCTTCAATTTTTACTAAAACAAGAAAGTTTACGAAACATTTACAAAAATTTACGAAAAGGAAAAACTACATTTGTGAAACAGTGCAGACGATTTGATCATCATGGTAAATGAATTTATGCATAAATTGCTTAAATTAATCAAATTTAAATGTTTTTCTTAGATAATATTATCAAATAATAAGTTTTCAATAAGTTTTAATTTTTTGATCACGGTGGACTTTTCTGTGGAAATGCCCATATGTTAGTAAGGTTAATATCTCAATTAAATAAAAATGCTTTATTTAAGACGGTTTTGATAGTCACGAATTTAAGTTTCAAAAAGAAACGTGAGGCATGTGTGGCTCGAATGGAACGTTCTTTGAACACTTCCACACTTTTCAAAAATTCACAAAATGAACATGATCACAAAGAAATTAATTGAACAACGTCTGTCGAGCCCGGCAGTTAATATTTATTTTTGAGTTATAAATAGTTATTGCTTACGACTTTAATATTTGCTTTTATCTTTTAGATGATTGAATATAGTCTGGTGTTCGAATTAAAAAAAAAATTGATTTTATTTTAATGTCTGTCAAAAGTACAATACATTGCGAGTATACTGTAAAAAATTCAGACGAAAATTTCAAATACGAAGTCGAGCACATAGTAGAGAGCGCTTCATAATTACGCGCTGTATGTTGTAATTTTTAATAAAAATATTTAAATCTTCTACCTGCCAGAATCAAAAGCTTACAAAACAATAGTCTATGTAAAATTTTTATTTCAGATAACGCTTCATAACTACGCGCTGTGTGTTGTTATTTTTAATAAAAGTATTTAATTTTTCTACCTGTTAGAACCAAAAGCTTACAAAACAATAGTCTATGTAAAATTTTTATTTCAAGTGCCGTAATCACTCGGGCCAGCAATACACCTTTCTTTTTAGGTGTCCAATTTAAATGTACAAAATTTAAAAAAAGCAACGTAAAATAAACTCAAATAATTTTTTGTGCTGTTAAAGATGTGAATGATTACATATAAAAATTTACATAATTGTGATTTATTTTGTTCTAAATAAAAATTCCCGAAAAAACCTCACAAATTAGGCCGGAACACCAGACTACTTCATTATTACACTACACTACAATACATATTGAATAACTTAAATATGAATATGAAATTAATTTTTCAAGCAATACTTACAGCTACTTCAACACTCGACGGTGGATGTATGCGTGCTGACACTTTTGTGCATTTACAATTATCGAAACACCACTGGGCATACTGTCTCAGTTTGCCGTCTAAGGATTCTAAATTCTTTTTTAGAAAAGACACATAATACCTGAAACAAATTTTTGAAACGTATTAAAATATTTTTTAAATACATTTTTTAAAATTTTTTTTTTTGGTTAAAACTTCATAAAGATTTTTTCATATAGATTTTTATTTGTTTACTATCCTTTCCTCAGCGCGCTTTTTCACGCCATTCTTTTATTTATTAATTTTTTTCCAGCTAATGTTAAGTGCCAGTATTGAGATACACTGCGCAAACATATTTCGAAGTTTTGAGCTCAATCGGACGGTTATTTTTGGAGTAATCGAGTTTTTTCTTTGGAGTGACATGGGTGGTGCCACGTTCTCTTTTGCGATCTCGCGCATACTTTTTTAGTGATAAGTGATTTTAGTGATTGAGTAATCGAGTTTTTGCTTTGGAGTGACATGGGTGGTGTCACGTTCTCTTTTGCGATCTCGCACATACTTTTTAGTGATTAGTTTTCCTTAGTCATCCTTTTCCCAATATGAAGGCTTCAGCTTTCATAAATGGGAAGATATTGCGTTTAAGGAGTTGGAGTTGTATAGGAGGTGCAAAAACCTCTTTTGCAATCACACATATTTTTTTTTTGAGAATAGTTTTCTTTATTTATAAATAAATTGATTGATTAATTGATAAGTTGATTAATTGATGAATTGATGACTTGATGAGTTGATGAATTGATTAATTGATTAATTGATTAATTGATTAATTGATTAATTGATAAATTGATTAATTGATTAATTGATTAATTGATTAATTGATTAATTGATTAATTGATTAATTGATTAATTGATTAATTGATTAATTGATTAATTGATTAATTGATTAATTGATTAATTGATTAATTGATTAATTGATTAATTGATTAATTGATTAATTGATTAATTGATTAATTGATTAATTGATTAATTGATTAATTGATTAATTGATTAATTGATTAATTGATTAATTGATTAATTGATTAATTGATTAATTGATTAATTGATTAATTGATTAATTGATTAATTGATTAATTGATTAATTGATTAATTGATTAATTGATTAATTGATTAATTGATTAATTGATTAATTGATTAATTGATTTATTGATTAATTGATTAATTGATTAATTGATTAAATGATTAATTGATTAATTGATTAATTGATTAATTGATTAATTGATTAATTGATTAATTGATTAATTGATTAATTGATTAATTGATTAATTGATTAATTGATTAATTGATTAATTGATTAATTGATTAATTGATTAATTGATTAATTGATTAATTAATCAACGCATTTACCATATAAATAAACTGATCAATAGGAAGACCAGATGAAAGACCATTAAAATGAATGTTCCAACTACCTATGAGGTTGGACACTTTGCAACTATTTGTTAGCACAACAGAAGATATTGAAGATCGTCAATATTTTATTAACTTATTGAGGTGGGATTGTTCCTTAACTGGGGTTGGGATGTCACATTTCGATCAGATGGACGTTGGGGTTTAAAAGATCTTGTGGCCATTCAGGTTCAGGTGGTACATTCACATTAATTTGAGATATTTGTGCAATGGTATTTTGAAGTTTAGAAACTTCTTCCTGAACATATGATTGCACAGTGTTTTGAATAAGACTTTTTATATTTTCGACACTATTTTGTGAATTAAAGTGAATTTATTTTCGACACTATTTTGTGAATTAAATTGAAGTTGTGAACATTCACTTTCACCTGAAGTGAAATTGTCTGAAGGTAAAGATTTACGTTTTTTCTAAATGACCTCTATATTTATTATGTTGACTTTATATGATTTAAATACAAATTCTAAATGTTTGATAGTTTAAATCATACTTGATTTTAAATACAAATTCTAGTTGTTTGACAGTTTAAAATCGTTTATCGAGCTTAAGGTCAAAGTTAGAACAATTAATTTTTCTAACGAATTTTTCCAAAGAAACAACAACAACAACAAAGTTTTTCAATATGAAAGGAAAAAAAAACCACTAGCAATTGATTTTATTGTACAATTTCTGCGGTGCTAAACGCGTCATCAGAAATCTTTGTGATTGCCCGTGCAAGCGCGTTGACGCACTGCACCATCGGGGCGATGAGATTTTGAAGCTTCAATTTCTCATTTTTTTCCTCAATTTCATAATGTCACATTTGTTGTTGTATTTCTGTTTTACTTTAGTTTCTATGCTTATGTTATTATATGTAGTCCAACAGCCTGCTGGAAGTCTGCACTAACAAAGCATGTTTACTGAAGTTGTTTTTAGAATTTTTGCTGATTTTGTTTTCAGCTGTTTCCGTTTGGTCGAGCTCTACCATTTGATTAAAGTTTTTTCTAAATGACCTCTATATTTATTATGTTGACTTTATATGATTTAAATACAAATTCTAAATGTTTGATAGTTTAAATCATACTTGATTTTAAATACAAATTCTAGTTGTTTGACAGTTTAAAATCGTTTATCGAGCTTAAGGTCAAAGTTAGAACAATTAATTGTTCTAACGAATTTTTCCAAAGAAAAAACAACAACAACAAAGTTTTTCAATATGAAAGGAAAAAAAAAACCCCCGATGGTGCAGTGCGTCAACGCGCTTGCACGGGCAATCACAAAGATTTCTGATGACGCGTTTAGCACCGCAGAAATTGTACAATAAAATCAATTGCTAGTGGTTTTTTTCCCTTTCATATTGAAAAACTTTGTTGTTGTTGTTGTTTCTTTGGAAAAATTCGTTAGAACAATTAATTGTTCTAACTTTGACCTTAAGCTCGATAAACGATTTTAAACTGTCAAACAACTAGAATTTGTATTTAAAATCAAGTATGATTTAAACTATCAAACATTTAGAATTTGTATTTAAATCATATAAAGTCAACATAATAAATATAGAGGTCATTTAGAAAAAACTTTAATCAAATGGTAGAGCTCGACCAAACGGAAACAGCTGAAAACAAAATCAGCAAAAATTCTAAAAACAACTTCAGTAAACATGCTTTGTTAGTGCAGACTTCCAGCAGGCTGTTGGACTACATATAATAACATAAGCATAGAAACTAAAGTAAAACAGAAATACAACAACAAATGTGACATTATGAAATTGAGGAAAAAAATGAGAAATTGAAGCTTCAAAATCTCATCGCCCCGATGGTGCAGTGCGTCAACGCGCTTGCACGGGCAATCACAAAGATTTCTGATGACGCGTTTAGCACCGCAGAAATTGTACAATAAAATCAATTGCTAGTGGTTTTTTTTTCCTTTCATATTGAAAAACTTTGTTGTTGTTGTTGTTTCTTTGGAAAAATTCGTTAGAACAATTAATTGTTCTAACTTTGACCTTAAGCTCGATAAGCGATTTTAAACTGTCAAACAACTAGAATTTGTATTTAAAATCAAGTATGATTTAAACTATCAAACATTTAGAATTTGTATTTAAATCATATAAAGTCAACATGGTAAAGATTTACGATTTTTGTTGAAAGTATCTTTTCGTTTTTGTGACCTGGTTTGGATGGTGGATCTTTTTGGAATTGCACCCTGTTAGTCAACTTTTGAAGAATCACTTATCAACTCCAACGTCGATAAAATGGAGCTTGGAATTGAGCTTCCGCAGTTTGGACAAGTTGGTGTAGTTTCTAACCATGGCAACAGACAGGGTTTGTGATAATGATGTCTACATTCAGTAATAACTAAAGGCAAGTTATTCCCTAATGAACTCATACAAATTGTGCATAAATTTGCAGCTGAGGTTTTTGAAGTAGAATTATTTAAATTCATACTGTAATTCAATCCAATAAACTATTTGGAAAATATGAATAAATAAAAAAAAAATTTAACAGTTATTCACTTGAAAAATACACAAACATGTTGAAGTCAACTTTATATGCCAAACTAGAAAAAGTATAAGACGTAAGAAGAAGTTCAATCCTGAAAATAAAGGTAATTCGAATTTTATGTAGATCAGAAATGTTTCGTACTTAAGCTATATTTCAACTTTTATGCCAACTATCGGTCTGTTAAATTGTATCCAAATAATTTAATATTATTTACAAAAATAGAAGCAACAAGCCACAAGTGTCTTTTCAACATAACTTTAAGAGAAATCAATAAATAGAAAAGCTGAAATATTACGTTTAAATGTGAAATAATATACGGACAGACTAAATTTTCTCTGTATCCAAAATAAAATCTGTAATCCAGTATTTTCACCTAAAATCGAAACACTCAAAGAGCAAAATGAATAAACAGAATATAGAGCTTAAAGAAAATTATATAAGAAAAGTTGATTATATTTTAACACATAGCGTTAGAGAAATCGAAGAACTTTTTCTAATCTATTAAACCCCACGTTGGGCGCCATTTCTGTAATGTAATTTGGTCAATATTTTATTAACTTTCAGAAACCGTTTTCGGGAACTAGAAGAAACAAGCACGATTTGTGTGTTAAAAGAGTTAAGAACCAGACATCGTCATCGATTCCAGCTCTTTTAAAAGATGACCAAATCTTCACTGACTCGGCTGATAAAGCGAACCTATTGGCTAGATTGTTTGCACAAAATTTCACTCTCTCGGATAGCAATCAGCCACTGCCCTTTGTTGAGGGTGGATCTTCTGCAATGCAGGAGATATACTTTCGAACGAGAGCAGTTAAAAGGGTCCTTACAAATCTCAACGTTAACAAAGCCTCTGGTCCTGATGGCATACCGCCAATTGTGCTTAAAATGTGTGCTTCTTCGCTGGCTCGGCCTTTGCGCAACCTTCTCAACATCTCCTACAGAACAGGAATATTTCCATCTTGTTGGAAGGTGGCAAATGTCCAGCCGGTACCTAAAAAGGGTGATGCCACGAACCCTGCAAACTACCGACCCATTGCGATATGCTCTACGCTTTCCAAAGTTATGGAGAGCGTAATAAACTTCAACGTTATTAACTATCTGCAGCACAACCAACTGCTCAGTGACCGTCAATATGGTTTCCGTAGGGCTCGCTCTTAACCTTAGATCTTATGGCGTTCTTAACCGAAGAATGGAATAAATGCGTTCACTTTTTCGGCGAGAGCAGGGTTGTTGCTCTGGATATTTCAAAAGCGTTCGACCGAGTGTGGCATAAAGCGCTCGTGTCAAAACTTGCTGCATATGGTTTTGGTAGTAATTTTGCTCGATGGATCACGTGTTTTCTCAAGGACAGAACGATTCGAGTCGTAGTTGACGGTATTTCGTCCGAGAAGCACGCCATCAACGCAGGAGTACCGCAGGGTTCAGTTCTATCGCCAACCTTGTTTCTGGTTTTTATCAACGACCTTCTGTCGTTGACGCATAACCCAATTCATTCGTTTGCGGACGACAGCAGCATTTGTCATGCATATTCATTGAGATTGAGAGAAAAAGGCAAACTCTGAATTACACACTCCTTAATGATCTACAAAAAATCTCCGAGTGGGGTCTTGCTAATAGAGTAGAGTTCAATGCAAGCAAGACCCAGTGTTGTCTGTTAACCCACAAGCGGATGGATTGCCCCTTAGCTCCCCTCAATATGAATGGTGTGGATCTTGTGGAATCAGCCGCTCTTGACGTTCTGGGCATATCGATCCAATGTGATCTTCGTTGGAATGATCATATTTTCGATGTGTCGAAAGAAGCGGTCAAGTGCTTAGGTTTTCTAAAACGGTGCAAAAAATATTTCACTTCAGCTGATCTTCGCATGATCTACACCTCATATATTAGGCCGAAAATGGAGTACAATTCGCACATTTGGGCAGGGGCTTCAAGATCTTATTTGGATCTTCTGGACCGAATTCAACGTCGTGCGATATATTTGATAGGAGATGAAAGTATTTCATCCTCTCTCAACTCTCTTAAGCATCGACGTAATGTAGGTTGCCTAAGCCTTCTGTATAGGTATTACCATGGGAAGTGTTCAAGGGAGATACATGGCCTGACGCCACCAGCTCGTGTGTTTCCCAGGTCCACTCGGGCAGCTGTCCAAGCCCACCCCTTTACCATTGCATCGATGCCTAATAGAACCTCGCATTACCGCGATAATTCGTTCTTTATGCGCGCGGTTAAGTTGTGGAATAGTCTCCCTGCGAGCGTGTTTCCCGGCAGTTTTGAGCTGTGCAAATTCAAAACAAATCTTCACCGACACTACTCCATCTATCCACCCTCCAACTAACTATCACCCATCTTCCGAATCAACACAATGCTTACGCATTTATAGGGGGCATCCCCTAAGCGTTGGTTCAGTCTAAAAAAAAAAAAAAAAAAAAAAAGGCACTAAGCTCGCCGGATGGGGTGGATTTCTTTCTGCGTTCCACCGAAATACCACATTACAGAAAATACGTGCTTTAAAAGATACTTTTAAACAAAAGTAAACGGACATATTAATCGGACAGACACTCCAGGAATATTCTTCTTAACGATTTAGGTAGATCCGTTGTCCTGATCTATTGGGAGTTGGAATTAGTTTTAAAGGTTTTCTAAGAGATGGCGTAACTATCAATAGATCGCATCGGGCACACCTGTGACTATATTCATTTCAAAGCACATTGTCTAAGCTTCATTTTTCAGTATGTGTCATTCCACTGAAGTGTAAACAACATAATTTTTTTCTCTGTGAACATGTCGACTTTCGTTCCAACAAAACGCAATTTGCGGGAAGGTTTACTTTTGTGCTTCTATTTGAAGAAAAAAGCGGTTGAAGCATAACGCACGCTTACTGAGGCTTACGGGGACTATGCTCCATCGATTTCTACTTGTGAGTACTGGTTCCGTCAGTTTAAAAGTGGTGATTTTGATACGGAAGACAAAGAGCGTCCGGGCCAGCCGAAAAAGTTTGAAGTTGAGGAATTGGAGGCTTTGCTCGATGAAGACCAGTGTCAAACCCTTCAAGAATTGTCAGAATCATTGGGAGTCGACTTATCAACGGTCGGCAAACGCTTGAAGGCCATGGGAATGATTCAAAAGCAAGGAAATTGGGTGCCGTACCAGTTGAAGCCGAGAGACGTTGAACGGCGATTTTGCATGTGCGAACAACTGCTTCAACGGCATAAAAGGAAGAGTTTTTTGCATCGTATTGTCACTGGCGATGAAAAGTGGATCCATTACGATAATCCTAAGCTAAAAAAATCGTGGGGACCACCCGGCCATGCATCAACATCGAGGGCCAAGCCGAATATACATGGCGCCAAGCTTATGCTGTGTATTTGGTGGGATCAGAAGGGTGTCGTGTACTATGAGCTGCTAAAACCTAACGAAACCATCACTGGGGAACGCTACCTACAACAATTGATGCAATTGAGCCGAGCATTAAAGGTTAAACGGCCGGAATATGCCAAAAGACACGACAAAGTGGTTTTTCAACATGACAACGCACGGCCACATGTTGCAAGAACCGTCAAGGAAACGTTGGAGGCGCTGAATTGGGATGTGCTACCCCACCCGCCTTATAGCCCAGACATAGCCCCTTCCGACTACCACCTATTCAGATCGATGACGCATGGCTTGGCTGAGCAGCGCTTCACTTCTTACGAGGATACCAAAAAATGGGTCGATTCGTGGATTGCCTCAAAAGACGAATCGTTCTTCCGGCGCGGAATCCATATGCTGCCAGAAAGATGGGAAAATGTTGTAGCTAACGATGGACAATACTTTGAATAATATACATTGTACCGTTGTTTCTAAATAAATGCTCAAAAACCGAAAAAACCTTTAAAATTAATTCCAACCCCCAATACGTACCCACCCTGCCTTTTGTTCACTCTTCAAAAATCGAAATAAATGTTTGGGAACCCCTGATACTTCAAACTAGCTTGGAAACCTTAACTTCAACACAAAAGATGAATTAATGCATCATGTCATTTTATTAATCGAAGCATTAATTTGTTTTTATAATTACAACCAACATATTCTTACAAAAAAAATCTAATCTCTTTCTTACCTTCTCTCTCTCCTTCACTCTCACTATATGTTTCTTTCTACTTTAGTTTAAACTGGATTTGATCAACAATCCAAACAATCAAATACAACAATTGTTCTTTAAAAATTACAACAACATCTTATAGCTTAAATGAATCATTAGTTTTGTTAAAGATTAAACTAGTTTTACACAATTTGTGTCTATAGTGATGAGAGTAATTTAGGCGGAGAGCTTTTGAGTAGCAAACAATTAAACTGGACATACAGTTTATTACAAATACAACAATATAGAAACAAACGCTTACATTTATACAAAATATTAAATTATTAATTATAACTTTATGTGAAAATTAATATATAAATTATATGAATTTACTTTTCATCGTTATTTGTTGGTTTTTGTTTTAATTTTCTAAATAATTGGTAGCAAGTGAGTGAATGAATGTAAGATAAAGAAATGAAAGAACTTACTTGTGCTATTTCTTTTTGTTGCTTAATTTAAATTATATATAGTTTTTTCTTGTTATCTTACATTCCTTTATGAAAGTATAGACTGAGTTATTCTCTTTATAAATAAACTAGATGGGCGTTTATATTGATATGGTTTTTATGTAGATCTTGATGCGTATTTTTGTTGTTGCAATTTTAGTGCAGCTGTTAATTAACCCAGTGGCTTAAGTCTTGCTTATGATGCCGATGGTGATCTAAGTATGGTTACCTTTAGCTAAGTCACAGAAAGTCCCCTTTGGGAAATTGGATAGGTGAAAAATTAGCTTTTTGTTTCAAGGTACTTAACCTTTCGGAGACTTTTATTTTAATTAAAAGGGTGAATCGGGTACTATTGAAAAGCCGCGTGTCTACAAAATGATTGGTATCAGTGCACTAGTATTTTAATTAGAGAATTTTATTTAGCTTTAAGTTTTAAATTAATTTATTCAATTTCTTTTTACCTGTTGTAAAAGAAAAGTTTACAAATTTTAGGAGCAAACTATAGCTTTTTATTTAGTGCGTTTTTTTTATTGGTTACATTTATAATAACTAACAAATATTAGTTTTTTAGAATACACAAAACGTGATTGTTTTATTGTATGGCCATGATTTCAATATTTGTTTTACAAATTAACCGATAAAAATGTATTTATCTTGGATGCTCAGCAATCACGTATTTGATTTAATTAAATTTGCACTATTCTTAGGCTGAACAAAATTTGACATCATAACTTGCTGGTTTGACGATTCTGTGAGGAGAGAGAAAGCGTTCGATTTTCTTGGACAATACACCTTGGCAAGCTAAATTTCCGGTCCCAAAAGCATATGAAATTTTTGTGTATGCACTTTTTTTTATTTTTTTTTTTAATACACGGTATAGGTACAATGTACCTGGTACATATATGTGAATATTTTATACTCTGAAACAATGATGTATAGGTGAGTAGATAGATCATTTTGACAACTCCTGTTTTGTTAGGGATGTGATTTAAGAGATTTAAAATAACAGCTTTAACAATAAAGGTTGTAACAAATCGGGCCTGTTGGTTGCGTTAGTTGAAATCATATACTAGAACGGTAAGTACGGAATGAAAATTTAGAAGAAATCTTGTACACCTAGGCCGTCACATTTGGGACGTGAAAATAAACTACTATTCTATTTTTTTTCAATTTTCCACACAACTACCCTACATTATCAATTTTCGGCTTCAGTACCTATAAGACTTTAATATTAATTGCAATAGAGATGATAAAATCGATAGTATCGAACGCATAAATGTAACCAAAATGTTTTCCGTTAACACGATAAATCAAATGATAGACGCATTCATCATTTTTGTTTTGTAAAATGCGTTGTAAATATTTTTATTAAACCAAACTTATATATTTGAATTAAATGACTGATGCAAGATAGTATTACCAACAGTTTCGGCTAGTTTCGACTATTCGGACTCAATATGGCCGAAACTGACAAAAAGGGCCGAAACTGACCGTAACCGAAACCGAATATTCGGTTGAACACTAGTAATAACTAAAGAATAGACTTTTTGAAAAACTTGGTAAGCTTTGACACTGGAAATTATCATAGGAATTAAATAAACAAATAATTATCAAAATTAATTAATTGAAATCAAGGAATTAATTTAAGGAATTATGAATATAAGGAAAAATCAATATCTATACATATAAGAAGCAAAACGATGTGTGTCTGTCTGTGTGATGTCTATAGACTCCAAAACTACTGAACCGATTGACCAGAAATTTTGGCAGCCGGTTTGTTTCAGGTACGAGATAGTTGAGGAAAAAAGTTGCACACCCCCTTTTACCGCCCCCAAATCAATAAAAATGTTATATATCAGACGGTTTTGTTCGTATAAGACTTAAATTTGGTAAATTAGCTTGTACGGTTACTGACGGTAACTGTACTAAAAGTATGTGTCAACGCCACCTTTTACCGCCCACAAACCAATGAAAATGCCTTATTTAATACGGTTTTGGTCGTATAAGACTTAAATTTGGTAATTTGGTTTGTGTGGTTACTGTCAGTAACTGTAAATTGGTTTCCATGACCCCCTTTTTCCGCCAACAAATCACTGCAAATGCTATATTTCAAGCAATTTTGGCCGTATAAGACTAACATTTGATACTTAAGTTTGTATGGTTACTTTCGGAAACTGTACTAAAAAAAGGCGTTATCGCTATATAGCCACACCCACTTTTGAGAAATCGATAAAATTGACTGCTGGGTCGATTAAGCTAAGATTTTGGCTTAGTTTGTATGGCTATTGTCAGCAACTGTACTAAAAATTGATTTCCACTCCCCCCTTTTACCGCCCACAAACCAATGAAAATGTTTCATTTCAACGGTTTGGGTCGTATTAGACAAAAATTTTGTAATTTAGTTCATATGGTTACTCTCGGCAAGTGCACTAAAAAAAAAACCTGCCCCACTTTAGTTAAACTTACTTTACGGGGGGGGTCAGCGTGGAGTGAAGCAAAGTGCGCCTAGCTTAAGATAAATAGAGCCGAAATTTTGGCAGTCGAATTAGAAATAATTTTGCCGCACCCTTTTTACCGCTTACAAAACAACAAAAAAGCTATATTTCTACGTTGATTATTATTGTACGTTGATTACTATTGTACCTGTGTGTTGTTCGTCTGTCGATGTTGTGTGTAGTAACTATGAATTCTGGTTCATTTGGCGTTGATGATAGCCGTAAGGTTCTAATTGATGTTTTATGTAAACAACGCGATGGCCTTTTTTTTGTGCATTTTAATGCGAGAAGTTAAAATCCAGCAAAACTTGATTCTGTAAAATATGTTTTGAGAGTTCTAATGTCAATTTTATCTGTGTGTCCTAGTTTAATAATGACATCCCCAACAGTTATTTTGACATTTCCAACTATACTCTTTAAAGAAATGACAGGATTGGTAAAAGGGGAGGTGGTGTTGCTGTTTCCTGCAAATCATTTCTTAAAACAAGGCTTGTAAATTTGTCCAGTAGTTCAGATGTTGAGTTTTTAAAAGTTGAAATATCTAATAATAATAATGCTAAGCTATTTGATTTTTGTGTATATAATCCTAATAGATGCTGCAGTCTTAAACCTTTTTTTAGTGATCTGTCGACACGTGTAATTGATTTTGATTCCTATATTGTATGTGGGGACTTAAATTTTAGCCTGCTTAACAAAGACAACATATCAGACAGTTTAATTGACCGAGTTAAGGCTGTTGGAATGACAGTTGTAAATTCTTCGTGTCCAACTCGATTTGCTCCAAATGCGACTCCTAGTTTAATTGATGTATTTATTGTTTCAGGTGTTACTTTACTATCACTTTTTGATCAAATTTCCTTTATTTCGGACCATGATCTGCTTTTCTGTTCCTTCAATTTTTATACATGTTGTGATTCGTCCTCTATGTCAGTGTCGTATCTCGACTACAAGTCAATCGATTATTCATTATCATATGGTTATCTTTCTCAAATTTGTTGTTGAGTCTGTTGTGTGTCTGTTGATGATAAATTGAATGTTCTTACATCGCATGTATTAACTGCTTTTGATAATTTTGTGCCTCTCCGTGCAGTGACTGTTGTGAATAAGACTTGCCCGTGGTATACCTCATTCGTAAAAGCAATCTATTATGAAAAAAATAAACTTTTTGGTAAATGGAAGAAAAATCGCACTGATGATAATTGGAGACTGTTCAAGCTCGCCCGCAATGAAGCTGTGTATGTTATTTGACTGTCTAAGAAAAAATACTTTCGCAGTAAACTCGACAGCTCACTTTCTTCGAAAAATCTCCGTAAATGACTATTTTCTTACCAATACATCATTAGGGAATAACACATTTCAATGTAATGAGCGTCAGTTTCACGAACTTTATCAATTCTTATTTTCTAATGTTGAGATAAATGACGTCACTAAATCTGTTATGAGCATGCGTTTTTTAAAGTTCATTTTACCCTATATAATAAAACCATTAACTCATATAATTAATCATTGTTTTACAACTTCCTGCTTTCATGAATCGTGGAAAATTGCTACTTTCATTCCAATTGCAAAGGTTGCAAACGCTTCTGCTATGTAAGAGTAAAGACCAATCAGCATTCTGTCTACATTTTCTTAAATATGTGAGTCCCTCATGGCCAAACAAATTGATAGTCATCTAAAAACTCATAGCCTTCTATCTAAATACCAATCTGGTTTCAGAGATATTCTTGATGATGTTCTTGATGATATCCGAACATCGTTTGATGCAGGACACTCAATCACTCTATTCTTATCCAGAAGCTTAGGCTACTTTTTGGCTAAAATAATGCTGCTGTAAAATTAATAGCCAATTATCTTGAAGGAAGAAGACAGAGAGTTAAGATTAGAAATAAATTTTCCCACCTTAAGAATATTGTAACTGGTGTGCCACAGGGATCAATTCTTGGGCCCTTGCTATTTAGTGTCTTCATAAATGACATTTTTACCGTGTGCAGTGATGTGTTGATGCATGCTTATGCCGACGACATTCAGTTGTATTGTTCAAACCGTGTCGGAATACTTGATGACTTGTATTGCAGGTTGAATGACGATCTGAGTGCAATTAGTAAGTGGGCGTCTGACAATGATCTCTGCCTTAATGCAAATAAGTTTTATGTTCTGTCTCCAAGGATAAACTACCTTGAAATCCCTCCTATACCATAAAATAATAAAAGTTTAGAATTGGTGAATAAAGTAAAAAATTTAGGGTTTTTTATTAACTCAAAACTGTCATGTTCTGATCACATCAATAGTATAGTTGGAAGAATCTATTACACGTTGCGATGCTTCCGGCTATCTGCTAGGTTTAAATGAATTGAAATCAAAAAGAGACTTGTTCTTCAATTAATTAAGCCATATATCACATTCTCTGAACTAGTATACAGTAGTCTAGATTCACATTCAGCGCATAAAATACTTGTAGTCTTTAATGATGCGACTAGATATGTTTACGGACTGAGTCGTTTTGAACATATTTGCGATCAGTAAGAATATTTTGGGGTGTAGCATAATTAGCTATTTGAACGCGAGAAACTGTATCTTTTTACACAAGCTCATTATTTACAGGACTCCTTCATACCTTTATCAAAAATTGCGCTTCTATGCCTCAAATCGAACATGTAATCTTATAATACCGAAATTTACTATCAAACGTCTTTTCTTCATCAACGCCATTAAATTATGGAATTCACTACCACTTAATATTAAATCTGTCGTCATTACGAACAAATTCAAACAATCTATTTTGTTATATTTTTCGAACATCTAAAACAGTTAAAATTTTTATGTTTTAATCAATTTGATTTTAATTATAAATAATCATATGTTATATGTATAGATGTATAGATGTGAAACAGTTTGATATTAATCGGTCAATAGTTTGCAGATTAATAAAGAAATATACCTCCACAAAAGACGTAACAACGGTACATTAAAGAGGGCGACCGCGGAAAACATCGCTGCGTAATGACAGGAACATTTGCGGTGTGTTCAAGAGAAATGCATTTGCCACAGCCAAAGAGGTTGTTCGGACACTTGATTTAGATATCCACCACAGCACTGTTTGAAGACGAGACGTTGAGAACGATTAAAGAAGTTACAGACCGGCAGAGAAACCTTTGCTTACAGCTTAGCATAAAAAACAAGGTGAGGTGTTACAATTTAAACAATTCTGTCTGAAATTGTGGCAATTAGTTGCAATTTATTGTTTTTTAGACTCAGTCTTCTAAAATAGCACCTAAATTGGACCGTTAAAAAATCGAAAACCGTTTTTTTAGCAATGAATCAAAGTTCAACTTGATTAATTCAGATGGGATTAGCACGGTACGGCGCCACTCAGGTACACGACTTGAAGCCCGAAACTGCAAAATAAATTTTGAGCACGGATGCGATGGCATTACGGTCTGGACTTGTTTTTCGTATAAAAAAGTTGAACCATTTCAAAAAATCGATGGAATTATGGATCGATTTGTATATAATGACATTTTAGAAAGCAAGATGCAAGACCACATTCAGAGTGGTATATGTCGCTTCAGTGAACGTTTCAGCCCGATCACGACCCGAAGCACACTTCAAAGCTCATCAAAGATTACATAAAAGGCAAAGGGATTCAAGTCCTTGATTAGCCGGCACAGTCACAACGACTTGATTCCCATTGAAAATCTTTTTGGGATTTTGAAGGTAAAAGTTTCAGGTCAAAGGTTTTCCAATGAGACTGCACTGTATGAAGCGCTGAAACTTAATTGGGAACATATACTTATACTAACATATCTACTTAAGGCTAGCGTAAGACGAATTGCTTGAACAATGATTTGTGCGACAGCAACTCATTGTCAAGCCATGTCCGGTTGTTCGAACTAGTTGAGTGTGTCTTTCTACAACAATGCTAGGTATGACTCAAACAACTTAACGTATTGAGTTCGATAATGACATGGCTTACTTAAACGTTTGCATGGTGCACAGGACAGCTCATTAAAATCGGAATGAAGACACCATGTTATGTGCCGTTATCGCTTGGGCCGTTTCGAGAACTCATTTACAAACAAATTAACAAACAAACAAATATTGCTCGTTTAATAGTATAAGATATATAAATATAAACAAAATGAGTTATTTTTATATTATAAACAGCATTACATTCACATACATAACATAGAGCGTCACATAGAGCGAACATGTATGACGCAGTGATTCAACACAAGTTTTTAATAAGCCATGCAACCTATGAATTGAGAAATCGGTTGCATGTCATAGCATGAGTTGGCGTTGTCGTTGGAATGGCATGCATGACTTGGTTTGATCGTTGGCATGGCTTGGCGTGAATTGTTTTTTGGTTTGATGAGTTTTTTGAATTGAAACATGCACTTGTGCTAGCCTTTAATATCTACTTTGCCGCTCAGCTGTGCAGCGGTTATCAAGAATAATGGATCTTACAAGAAATATTAATTATGTTGCTTTTGTTTTGCTCTCAGACAAACTGAATGCAGTCACATTAATTTTAAATTTAATAAGGAAAACAAAACCATATTGGAATATGATTTGTTTTTAATATGATGTATGAATATATGCTTTGGTTCCTATAATAATTTTTGTGTGTCCCTAATATTTAAAAAGATACACGATTTTGTAGTAGCGTACCGATTTTGTTGATATTGTTTTGCGCAACACTGTATATTTTTAACAATTCTTACTCAGCACGCACAGCATTAAAAGCGAAATTCTATTCGACTGAAAATTCGATGAACAACGAACATTTCAACAGAGTTGCACTGCCCATAGTAAGAATTTAACGTTCGATACTCGTTGTTCGATAACCAGCGAAGATTGAACGTCTAAAGCAAAACGTAATAACGGCCATAATTTTCGCGCCACTTACTGTAAATCCTTATGTCAGTTTTTGTTCCAGCTTAAAATATTTCTGTTTTTAACTATAGTCTATATAGTCTATATATTCTATAGTTTATAGAATAGATTCGTCTCAGATTCATAGGTTTGGGTGAAATTCTTGTTTCCGCCAACCCAGTGGAACTTTGAGAAGGAGGTACAATAGATCTCATTCAGGTCGCAGTAAGCATATCCAATATATAACATTTCCATTAACTATTCGTCTGCCTTTTTACATGATGCCTGTCTATTTACCTGTATTCCACATTATCCGTATGTCGGTATGTTTGCTTTTGACAGACACTACACATTTGTTTAATTTTCCAATATAAATCAGAGTCTCCTATGCTTCCACCTGAAATTAGTCATTTCTGTGGCATGCTGTCTTAGAGGCAGCTTGCACGACGCCAAGTGGCATGCCTAATGTTTCCATGTCAGGCAGCAACGTTACCATTGTACCTTCTTTAGCGAGCTCATCCTCTCAAAAATGTTCAGGAATGTCTCTTGTGATTTACTTACAACCGTTCAAAATCAATGTATACACTGATATCCATACTTTAACATTTATTCTGAATTCAATTTCAATGTTAAAACTGCAGAACATGCAGTAATTAATAAATAAACAAACCCGTTTAGCGAATGCGCGCTTGGTCCCAATAAAGCAACAAAAAACTCGGCTTCTTGCTAAAATCTTCGAAAGACGCAGTTTCTCCGAACGCACAGCCATGCATTTCGACAGCTAAGAGCGAGCTTTGTGATTGTGTGTACGTCGGCCAGACTAGAAGAGAGCTACACATTCGAGCGAGAGAACATCTTAAATGCATCGTGAACAACGAGCCGTATCGTAGCGCTGTAGTAGAGCACTCTCTACAAACACATCATCAATTCACCATCGACAATTTTTCTCTGGTTGAGAAAGAACAGCATCCAATAATACTAAATGTACTTGAATCCAAGGCTCATTTATAAGGTTGTGGCACTTGAGAGCGAGCTCGGTCGAACTGTCAGAATGGATGAAAAGGAATGAAGAAAATTAATGCTTAGAACAAAGAAAAGCACAGTGACAGTTCGAGCAAAGGTGGGAAAAAGAGTGCATTTCTCTCAAGTGCCACAACCTTATAAATGAACCTTGCTTGAATCCACGCACATTTATTTTAACAAAGCTCATAATATTAACAGAGACGACGGTCCAAATTGGTCACCGTTATTCACTTTACTTTGAGTTTTTCTTTTTTTTATGTATTATGTTCATGCTGTTATAAATGCTTAACTTTAGACTCTACACTTAATAATTTTTAGTCATATTTAGTTAGCTGATGATGACGCTTGTGCGTCGAAACAATTGTACTTCATAAAAATAAAATTTATTTATTTGAGAAAAAGGTTAAATATTGACTCATTTGTTTTGTTTTAATATTTATGTCAAATAGTCCTCCGAAATACAAAAATCTTAATAGACATGGAAAGAATTTCGAGAAATAAAGTTAAAAGTGTGTCATTTGAAAATAAGCATTATCTTCTTTCGACAGTGTAAAAAACAGAAACTACTGCCAAATTTTACTAAAATCAAATGCCGCACCAATATTAAACATGGTGATCTATCTATTCTTAAAGCAAGGCAGTTTTTACTTTCCAACCAATTAAAGGGTCACTATGCCAAATTATCAAAATTAGATGCCGATTGTTACCACCTGTTTCAGCAAATCTCTGAAAAATTGATGCTAGGCTAATTTGATTCCTTTCTTGATAATGTTTTTTCTGAATGCAATGATGTGTTTCGGGAATGCATGCTCAAAAAACGCCATAAAATCATAGTTCTCAAACAAAAACAATGTTACAAATTCAAACCTGCTGCCACAAGTCAATTCATTGCCAATTTCGTAACAAACAAATCCTCAATTGATTTGAGCGACAACGAAATTTGTGTTTTGAATAAACTTCGCTTTTCCTGATAAAAATTTCCCAATTAAAGATATTATAGTAGATACTGAAGTTGCTGCCAATTTTACTGAAAGAGAAGCATCGAATGAAATTCGTTCCGCTATAAAAATAACGCTGTTTAGGTCCAACAACATAAAGCCATCGCTTCTCTTAACAAACAAGATGTCCTAAAATCAGACAAAGGCAATGGTGTTATTATTGTTAATACCAGTGACTATGATAGTTCTATTCAAAAAATTATAGAAGATGGTCCATACCAAGAAGTTAAAAATCCACTCAACAAAATGACAAAATCTTGTTCCAGTTCGGTCAAACACATGTAGCAGAGCATTTTCTACAAACACATCATAAATTCATCATCGACAATTTTTTTCTGGTTGAGAGAGAACAACATCCAATAAGACTAAATGCACTTAAATACATGCACATTTATTTTAACAAATCTAATAATATTAACAGAGGCGACGGTCCAAATTGGTCACCCTTATTCACTTTAATTTGAGTTTTTTCTTTTGTTTTATGTATTTTGTTCATACTGTTATAAATGCTTATCTTTAGACTCTACACTTAATAATTTTTAGACATATATAGTTAGCTGATGATGACGCTTGGGCGTCGAAAAAATTGCACTACATAATAATAAAATTTATTTATTTGACAAAAAGTTGAAATATTGACTCATTTGTTTTGTTTAAAACCGTTTAGTTATGACGCGTGCCATAATTTAAAGAGTGTTAAATTACCATGGGCCGAATTCCAGCATCCGTGATCGAGCAAAGTTACTGTAGTGTACTTACATATGTACACACAGCAATACAAACCAACCACCCAAAGACCATCATTAGTGTCCGACACATGACAACAATAAAAGATACAAAAAGATATGTTGACAAAATTCCACAATAAAACCCAAAAAGTAACGTAAGCAAAATATTAAACTCAAATACTTTTCGATGCACTAAGTGCCCTTTACACTTGTGCCGCTATTTGCTGCGCAAGTATAAGCGCGACAGCGTGTGTTATGTTACAAGAGAATTGCACAGAAAAACACAACACAACAAGCGATGAATTGAACTAGTGCCAGTGGCCATCAAGGGGCCATCAGAACAAATTGGTATAGGGTCATCAATCCATTATCGTTTACGTAGAGATACGGCTACGATGAACGACTACCTCGAAAGGTCAGAAACCTTGCCGCGTAAATATTCAGTAGAACCTACAAAACAACAGATAATCAGCCGTTGAATAATACGAAATTGCATGTAAGCCTTTATATTAAATTATCAATAAAAATTTAATGGAATATGAGTAACAAATAAATTATTAATGTTACCAAAATAGTTGTTAATGAGCAATTGGCTTTATTAGTCAACAAAGAACTCAAATGGTCATTAACAATCAGGCAGCCATTGATTCAACCGAATAAAAAAGCTGATGAAATTATATAAAACGTGCAACTTTCCATCTGCAGGTTCAATAAAATAACGATTAATGCATGAATGCATCTACTTAACTAATAGCGAGGGCAGAAGCAAAACTGCAACTTTCCATCTGCAGGTTCAATAAAATAACGATTCATGCATGAAAGCAGCTAAATTTCATGCACGAATCGTCATTAAGCATGGGCAAAGAAGCCTACAGGGGTGTTTAAACCTAAAATAATAGCCACGGGCAAGAAATCCCTAAATCAAGGCAGGAATATAGCAGGGTAAAAGGTAAATGTAGGAATAGTCCACCAAGGGTTAACATTTTAAAATGAACATACATATAACCATATACTCACATATTCTCTTTCATTTCATAGTGAGGAAAACTTGACGCCATAACCTAACAGGAGAATCACGCCAGGTGGGCTAGTGAAAATATTTTGTGGAAACGGTCATTATGGTACAGTCACGCCCGGCGACATCGAGTTCCATGAGCGTCATCTACCTCACATACACAGACACCAGAGAGCACCAACAGTAAGCAGTACCCGAGGAACTCATAAGAACATTCGAGACCTCTACACGCACAGCAGTGAGCGACAGCAAGCGACAACCCGATTGCTCACTCAGAGCGGAGAGTAACAGAACGGCAGGTACACTGCATTACCGACATACAACGAACCACCAGGAAGCGGCATATAAACGACGACCCCTTCGTGCACTCAGAGCGGAGAGTCTCTGGGCATAGGCGGATACCATGGCGCATACACCAACACCCGTGAGCGACCCACGTACACAAAAGAGAAGTCCCACACCGGGAGCGCATCATCGGTTGAGAGCGAGGCACCCGAGATAATAGCAACAGACGATGAACAAACGCATACTCAGAGCAGGAGTGGAAACTATGGTATCTGTGAATTTCACACATACGTTGGAGATACAAATGACAACCAAAATCAAGTGGTGGTTGCCACCGAAAAGGCAACTAGTTTCTGAGCATAACATCAAACCGCGTACCCATTTACCAGCGGGTAGCTCCGACCAACATGTCTCACCATAAGAGAGCGAAACTCAACATCACGCTCCGAGCAAACACGTCATGCGCACTATTCAGCGAGATAAAAGAGCCACCAATACATCAACAAGGAAGAGCATGAAATAGATCGGTGCTCAGAGCGGGAGCCGAACATACAACTTTTACACATAACCAACCAAAACCATGCCAGCTACACACACACTTGCAGAAATGAGCAGGAAGGAAGCGCATGCGCAGAGAGAGCGGATTACAACTGGCGACAACATGGTGACAGAAGCAGAACGAACGAGAAGGAAATAAACTACAACACTACAAAACACAACATAGCTAAGTAATCAAAGAGTAACGAAAAGAAGAAGCACCATTTACACAGTCAACAACATCCGACTGCGGCCTATATTAGGCCGAGAGAGAGAGAAATCGGGGAGTTAGTGAACAGACCGCGAACAGTAAAGTCGCCAATTTGGTCAGCGCACAACCCGCGAACAGTAAAATCGTAACACAGAGAAAAGTAAAGCCAACCGGACAAACCAACTTAAATAGCAATCCAAGTCATCATAGCGTAAGGACACTGCAGCAACGTGAAATAAACTTTCATCAACCCGGAGGTATTGTCCAGCTCAAGGACCACCAGGATTTCTATTTTGCGGAGCATATTTCGAAGGATCGGTCATCAACTTTTACCAAACCAGTGACGTGTACTGCACACCCGTGCAAAAGTTTTGGCACAGCAGTCACTTTAACTTTTGAGCCAAATTATGTTCACTGAAAACGGGATTAATCGGCAAAAACATATTTTTCCTATAAAGATTCATTAATATGCTAATAAAAGACGTTGATTTTTTTTTAATTATATCTGTATAATTTGATTTAACTTAAAGAAATAGTCCATATTTTCAAGGTGCAAAATTATTGGCACACTAACATAAAAAATTCAATAATAAAAGTACACTTATAAATTTAATAACTTGTTGGCATCCCTTTTTGTTTTATGACAGCTTCTAAGCATTTTGGCATGGAATGGACCAATTTAGTTGTTATATCTTGCCCAATATTTTGCCATTCTTCTAATAAGGCCACTTTTAGTTCTGATTTTGTTGAAATTGAGCGCTTTTCACCTTTTTATCCAAAACATTTCCTTTTTTCCAACCTTTTTATCCAAAACATCCCATAAGTGCTCAATTGGATTGAGGCCGGAGATTGCGGTGGGTGTGGCAAGACGTGGGCCGTGTTGTAAGCAAGCCTCATTTTCACGATGCCGGCTGAATGCTTGGGGTCGTTGTCGTGCTGGAAGGCGAAATTATTCGCTAAATTCATCTTCTCGGCACTTTTTTCAAATTTTCTTTTAAAATATTCATGTAGGCAGTGTTGTCCATTATGCCCTCGATGAACACCAGTTCGCCAACGCTTCCAGCAGACATACAGCCCCATACCATGACCCCTCCACCGCTATGTTTAATTGTTGGAGCAAGGTTATTTTTTTCCAATTCAGTGTTCGGCTTTCGCCAGACATTTATTCGGCCATCGCTACGGAAAATATTGAACTTACTCTCATCTGAGAAGAGTACTTGGTCCCAGTAAGAGGTTGGCTTGCTTTTATACTCCATTGCATAGTCAAGTCGCTTCTTTTGGTTGATAGCAGATATCAATGGTTTGCGCCTTGTAACGCGAGATTTATATCCAGCCTTGCGCAGCACTCTTCTGACGGTTGACGGGTGGGCATTCATCCCGAACTCTTACTTGACCTCAGCAGCAATCTGGGAGGATGTTATTTTGGGGTCAACTTTTACCTTGCGGATGATTTTGGTACGTTCGCGATCGTTAAACATGGAGGGTCGCCCAGTTCGCTTAGCACTTTCAAAGTTAGACGATTCTTTAAAGCGTTGAACAATGCTCCGAATTGAAAATCGGCTTCTCTCCATCATTTCTCCAATCTCAGCATATGATTTGCCTTGATTGTGCAAATATAAAATAATTTTCCGCTCCGATTCGGTGGTCTCCTTCTTTTTGTTACTCATTTTGTAACTCAATTACTGCTTTGATTTAGTTTAATTTAATATCGGCGTCAATTTTAACCGCACTTTTTTCACATTAACTCGAACAACTCAACATAACCTCCAACACTCTTTTTTCACAATGATGTTGCCACATTGACGAAAATATGCCACTCAAATTATTTCATAACTTAAGTGTGCCAATAATTTTGCACACCGAAAATATGGACTTTTTCTTTATATTAAATAAACTAAATTATGCACATGTTATTTGTAAAACAAATTTAACACATTTAGATAGTAAATTATCACATATTTTCAGGAAAAATATTTTTTTGTCTAATTCTTCTGTTTTAGTGAGCAAAATATGGCGCAAAGAGTAAAGTCCCTGCGGGTGTGTAAGTCGTGTGTGAGTGTGGACCAGTAGCGAAGGCGCCGGATCAGTGAACATTTCAGTAGCCAGTGAAGGGGTAATGTAACCTCTCTATCCTTCCTCCAATCCTTGAATTTGCAAAGAATTCGTGTTCGTTTAATCGGTTCTTTGTAAATTCCTCACATCCTTCTATCGCCACCTACCCACAATCCTCAAATCTACAAAAGTTCGTGTTCGTTTAACTGACTCTTTGTAGATTTTTCATAGGGATTTTTCACTAGGATACCTACTTTTGTTACACGGCCGGCTAGCTCATCGCACGTCTGGCCCACACACTGACTCGAAGGACATCAATTACAAAACCCAGTGGCGACATGTTGTAACTTCACTGTCGAAGCGAACATCGAAGCGAAGTTTTCAATCTGACAGTATGTTGTAATATTTTTGTAACGGGAGATTTTGTTTGTTTTGAAGTTATATTCATATACAGCTGCACGCAAGGTTTTTTTCTGATACTTGGGCATGCTAAATAACGTGAATTAATATTTTTAAAAATTGTTTTATTGATGAAATATTTCATTTAAACTAAAAATGATAAATTGGTTATTTTCAACAAATAACATTGTTTGGAAAAAATAAAGTCAACTTCATTTGAAGAAATAGTTCTAAGGTAACCATATATATACTTTTATTAAAGCCAATACTTTTATTTCACTAACTTAAAATCATTATTTAACACTTCTATGTTAAATAAATAATGTATAATAAATAAAACCATGCTTAATTGGATAAATATTTCCGTTTATATTTACTTCGCTTCTCGATCTCTGCTACCAAATAAAGTGATATTTTATCGCAAATATCGCCAGTCGAAAGTGTTACAACATACCGACTTTCGATAATTTCGACAACTTCGAAACTTTCGAAGTTACAACATGTTTCCACAGGATTCACAGCATCAATTAAAAACTACCAGGAGCTTATGTAGGGACCGAAAGCCAAGTTTGCAGTACACGACCTCAGAGTATTTTAATTGCTGCTGAAATGCCCTAGATAGTCAATCATAACAAAATTAGTTTAGAGTTTATATCCATATTACAAAATTCATTTATTTAACACATAATTTAACACTCATTTTATAATAAGGTAAATATATAATGTACGGTAATACGGTAATACAGCATTCAAAACATCGGAGTTAAATATTTACATTTAGTAATTCAAATAAAGAAAAAAAAAACAAAATTAAGTTATAATTTAAACAAACTTCAAATTTTAAAGCACGTTTCTATACGAGCTATCTTTTATCAAAATTATAAATAAAAATATGTTTATGATTTTCAGAAAAATATATGAAATAGAGAACGTATTTCTATATCATTGTTGACTATGAAGCTTACATTTTGCTATTATGCTAATCCTGAAAAATCAAACCAAACTAAATAAAAAAAAATGGCAACACGATATATTTCTGTGATGCGCGCCTTATACTTATTACAACATTACATGGGGTCGATAACCTCAGAAATGTAGAAGTAACTTCCCTTTACGCTTCGTGCTTTTTCTACTCTCCCTAATCTCACTCTTTATAAATGATCTATGTTTAAATTTTTGTTTTAGGAACTAGCTTCCAATTATTTAACTGTCAATATAAAGTAAGTATGTATGTTTTCATTTTTTTTTTCTTATACTTTTATAAGAATAACTACAACAAATGAGAAATTATCACCAAGAGTTCCACAACAACATCTTGAGAGAGAGATTGGCGAATGAGCAAATGTCATAGAGATCTCCTCTTTGAGTTTTTTATATTACCCCTCACCTCCTACATTTTTACAATCAGTGTTATTTAATTTAACATTTTTTTTTCTTCGCAAAGCTAGATGATCAAACTAAGTTTATTAGCGATCCAGCGAAGTCAGCAGGCCTGTTGAGTCGCTTAATGTATGTTTGTAGAAATGTAAGGAGTAAAATTATCATGCTCATTTTATTTTTTTTTCTTATTTTTCTTCACTTTCCGTTTTTGGCTATTTCTTAATATTCATTCTAAACACTGATTACGTAGGGAATTTTAATTATTAATGAATTTGGTTTTTTTTTATATAATAAAACAATTTTAGCTCTTTTTTTCATTCTTAATACAATTCATTCACAAAAAGGTGTTTTTATAATTTAATTCATGATATTTTTGCTAGATATTAAGCGTATTTAATTGTTGGGCTCGAAGTTTTGTTTTTTTTATGTCTTCATTAATTTTTAATTTTGAAACAGAATGATCTAGTTTTTAAGGAATTAATTATTTAAAGGAATAAAAGATCTTAAACGAACTATTTGATAAAACATTTTAATAGCAAATTACAATTTCTTTTTCTTCTTTCTTTATGAAAATGTTTAGAAATTTATCTCGAGATGAATTCAGCACCCAAGCTTTTGGTGCGTGGTGTGTTAGCTAGCTAGAACTCGCGCATGATTTTAAGCTTATGTGCTGAACGGAATTTTATGCGGATGATGACGTCAGCAGAATGGGCAAACAGACTCTGTCTGCGTGACCATCCAGACTAAAAGTACGTTAAATTCGAAGTGTTAGGTTTCACTCCTGTGATCATGAGGGTCACGACTTTGCGCAACTTTTGAGCGTAGAATGACGTGAGCAGCCGGGCCTGCAGGCTCTGCCAACGTGTCCGAGCTAGCTGACACAGAAACACGCTGCTCAGCAAGTAAGGCTTTGCTTGGACTGCTTTTTATCACGGCAGTAAGTCGCTGGACTCGCACTTGCCAATAATAAGTAGCAGAATCTTATTCAAATGATATGAATATAAATTCGTAGGATCAGAGTGAATTGATATTCAGATTTTTATTAATTGGTGAGGCGGCGCTGAAGATTATTTTTGGTCTGAACTGACTACAGGAATCATTGGCAAACATGGACGGGCGTTCGCGTATAGTTGTTGTACGTGCTGGGGCAATTAATATCTGGCCAAAAGTCCCTAAGGAACACGAATTTTGCACTCAGAAATTGTTTAACATGAAGATTGCATTCAAGCCGGTTTGAAACTCACCTTGAAGATGGTTTCGTTTGCTCAAACTGAACGAATTCCCTGCGTTGTGGTGTTCTCGCCTTTGGCCAATTAATAGTCTCAAATGCCGTAAATTAGTTGCATTAAAGTTTTTTAGTTTTTTAGTTGGTTTTCTGTTTTCAACTTTTCATCGAGTCACAGCTAAGCTTTTAAATCAGGCTTAAAAGCAGACGAATTTCTGTGCAATGAGTACCTCTGTATGATCCGAGAGTTAACAGGAAAAGAAAGCTTAATGAAACTTTCGCACCAAGCCAATTTCGGGCGGAAGTATGAGCCAAAAACCGCATGGGCAAAAGTGACGTTTAGGTTACAGGAGAACCACAGAAAAAGTGTGGTAAGCTTTTTCGGCGTCGGAATGGGCGTGTTCAGTACCATTGTATCTTCAAAATCTGGTGAGGTCAAAATTGACATCCCTGATTCCATATAAACACAGGTATTCATATTTACTCCTAAATTATTTAAACTTTTAGAACGTGACGCTTGCAAAATATTCGTGAATTTTATAGCAGTACGAGTTAATATGAATATCAATGTGAATATATGCAAGTCAATATGACAATTAACGAGTTTTCACTTAATTTTAAAGCATGTCAACCAGAAATTTTCATCTACCACAGTATATACATCTAGCTATATGCTCATTATAAACATAATTAGTTCTATGAAAATGTTCGTCCAACATCCGATTTCGTCTCAAATTTCTTGGGGCTGCATATAATTGAAAGAGATATGATAATTGTTTACAATTGATTTTCCCAGATAAAATATTAAAAACAAATATTAGAGAACATTGTGTTCTTCTATCTTTTAAAGATTGTGAGCCAAGGTAGAATTTAGATGTGGCCCTCACCCAGGAATCCTGGATCCACAACAAGATCCAAGGCCTGAGGTCGAAACAGTACAACCTGTTTCACTCTATAAATGAAGGTAAGATAAGGAGCTGTATACTTGCGAAAGAGTCCATTTACATGTTTTTTCTCCCTAGATTCAGCAACGGAGACGTAGTGACAACCAGCGTGGAAACCAGATCAGAAAAACTGATCCTCTATTCCGCGTACATGCCCTATGAAGAGGCGAACCCACCAATGCAAACAGTCCGCGAGTTGGCAGAGCATGCTAACACAAGCAGGACATTCCTGGTCATCGGTTGTGACGCAAACGCCCATCACTAGGGATGCAACATCGTCCTAAAATCATCGATGTTTGAAAACATCGATGTTCACTTGACAATTATTGATTTTTAAAAACATCGTTAATAAGACCGATACACCGATGTTTTTACGATGTTTTCATTTTTGTATTAGGCCTAGTATTTTATTATTATTAGATTCGAAAAATATAAGTATTATTTTTATAGATTACATATTTTTTATTTGCACATTATTATAATATATGAAAGAAATAATAATTTCTTACAATGCATGGACGTAGAAAAATTTACAAAAACAAAATTTGAATAAAAGGAATCGACAAAATTTCTGTATTTTGTATGAAAAATTTATTTTTTTGTCATTTTTCTTTCGACCTCAAAAAAACGGGGGTTTTTTGTTCATACAAAACACAGTTTTTTATTTACAGTTTGTTATTATTGTTGTTTTTTTAAACTTTGTGAGAAAAAAATCTCATATTCGTTTTTGTAAATTTTTTATGTCCGTTTTTTGAAATAAGGATTTTTTTTTTTTCATATTTGCCGACCTCAAAATTAGGCTTTATAGCAAAAATGAGCATCGATGGCGTCAAACGATGTTTTTCGGTGATAAAATTCGATAGTTTTGTTACAATACTTATCCTTACTTTATAGCACGACTTACTTTATAGTCGGCTGGCATCACTTGATTGCACCAGCAGGATGTTGTCTCATACCTATAGACCACCTACCAAAATAAAATCTATTTCATATAGAAAACATGTTTTCCGATTTCATAAATTTAAAACATTTATATGTTGGAGTTTATCAATTTGGAAATTGAATTAAGGAAAAGAAGCTTAGATAAAATCTTCACTAGAAGCCTGTTTCTTTCTTGGGTGATGGTTGCTCCAGCTTCCGAGAACAAGTGTTCGCTGGGTACAGATATAGCATTCCAATCTTCGCAAGCTTTGAGATTTCATGTCATCCCAAATTTCGACCGCATCTTTTTTTATTGAGGTAATAGAAGACTACAGATACATCTGCACTTCTGTTTAGCTTACATTTGCTATTGAATATGCATCAGAATATTTCTTTTTTGTGTTATTGTGTGTTAGCTTTTTGTGGTATTTCCAAATGTCAAATTGGAAATCGGCTAAAAATGAGCAAACGATATCGATGTTTTTCCTTTTCAGACCGATGTATCGACGATGTATCGCTCATAAAAACATAGATGTTGACATCGATGTTTATGAACGATATGTCGTCGATGACGATACTATCGATGCATCGTTTGCATCCCTACCCATCACTCGCAAAGGGCAGCACTAACATCAACAAAAGATGTTTATCAAATTTATCATTACCACAGACCTTATTCTATGTAATAGGGGCAATAGGCCAATTTTTCAGAATAGAGACAGGGAAGATATAATTGATCTTACTTTAGCGAGCAATTCAGAACAGGCTATAGTCGATAACTGGGAGGTTTCACAAAAGGAGTCGTTTTCTGACCACTTAAGGATACTCTTTACCATCGACTACGATCCTCACACAAGGAAACGATTTAGGAAGCCATTAAAAACAAACTGGGATAGGTATTCAGTCTGGATAAGCAGAAATATTGCAGACCTAGACACAGAATATCTTCCAAACGACGCATCCATTGACAATGCAGTCGAGATCAAAACGGGAAAAATGAACCAGGCTTTCAAGAAGTTCTGCCCAACGTCTCAAAGTCGCAAAGCTACAACTGTGAGTTGGTGGTCCAGCAACCTCAAAAAGAGGCGATCAGAAGTCAGAAAACTTCTTCGGAAAGCAATGTTAAGTTGGCTAGATCAAGACTGGACAACATACCGATCCATGTTAAATGCCTATACAAGGGAAGTAAGAATAGCTAAGCGAACATCTTGGACAAATTTCTGCGAGCCCATTGGGGATACCAGTGAAGCCGCCAAACTTCAAAAGACACTATCCAAAGACCCATCCGTCCCGGGATACATTAAGAGGTCTGACGGATCCTGGACAGAATCCAGTTAAGAAACGCTTTTGCTACTCATGGAAACTCATTTCCCAGGTTGTAAAGAACCGGAGCTAACAGAAACCTCGAAAAGACAATACCGGAACCCTTACTCCCCACCATTATTACAAGGTCAAATGTAGAATGGTCGATTGAGTCCTTCAAGCACTACAAATCTGCAGGGCCTGATGGAACCCTGCCGGCCATGATGCAACATTCCCTTCCCAGAATCATGCCCTGTCTTGTAGCAATCTTCACCGGTTGCCCAAGACAGGATATGTTCCAAAAATCTGGAGAGAAGTGCGCGTTGTCTTCATTCCTAAATCTGGGAAACCGATAAACTCAGCGCCAAAGGATTACGGGCCTATTAGTCTCTCACAGTTCATGATGAAAACGCTAGAGAGATTAATAGATCTCCATATAAGAGAATCTTTGAACGATACCAATCTTTGCAGTGTGCCACACGCCTACCTTAAAGGTAAATCAGTGAATGCGGCACTGCATGAGGTGGTTTGAGTCATAGAAAGAACCCTTCATCACAAAGAATACAGATTGCATAAAGAATGCTCCAGTAGACAAAGGAGTCAACAATAAAATAGCCCAGTGGATTTATAAAATGCTAAACAGCAGACGTATAAGCTCACAAATGGGAATGAGTGTGGTGAGGAAAGAAGTCACAAGAGGCACACCACAGGGAGGAGTCATATCCCCTTGCTGTGGCTGATTGTGGTTGACAAAATTCTCACTACACTCAAAACTGGTGGAACAAAAGTGGTAGCCTATGCCGATGACGTCGCCATCCTTATTATTATTTATTATTATTATTATCAAAAGCAATAGTGCAGTAAGAACTAAGTTCTTTTATAGCACAACATTAATACGTAATAACTTAAGTATAATAACAACTGTTTAGTGATTTTATTAAACTAAAGATACAATATTTGTTTAATATCAATTTTTAAATAGCAAATAACAGTTCATTAAATTAAAAACAGAATATTTAATAAGAGATTGTGAATTTAAAAATAATTTTTCGATGTTTGGACAGAAAAAGAAAGAATGAAGAAACTTAGTTGGATGAAAAATAAGTAAGAATAGCTTGCCTAAAAACACCTATCCCTGAGACCTCCCTCAGTCTATGTGGCAGTGCATTCCACAGTCTGATGGCTTTAATGAAAAACAAGCGCGATGAGGTTAATGAAGTATATCTTGGAACTATAAGAACATTACTTCGTCTGGAAAAGCTAAATTGAAGTTTATCATATAAGTAGGAAGGTGTTTTTGTATAGATCAGCTTATGCAGATAAATACAGTTTCTGGCATCAAGGTAGGAAGGTATATCACACCCAAGTATGGCGTTTCTGAAACCAGATAAGTGATCAAAACTACGCAACCCATAAACATAGCGCGTAGCAATGCAATTTGTAATTTTAACTGAGAGGATGAGTCGAGCCTACTATAAACCAACTCAGCGTAAGTTATCACAGGTAGTACCAACTATATTACCAACTTACGTCTTATATTGACAGGAGTGAATCCAGCAGACATTCTTAAATTACGCAGGACATAATACACTTTTTTATTTACACTATTAATATAATCAGAACACGACATAGAAGAATTTAAATAAAAACCCAGATTTAGAACTTTTGACACTAATTTCAGCTTGTTTGTCCCAATAAACAAGTCAGGGATTTCAACAACACACGTTAAATTTTTACATATAGGTAGAACATACGATTTAGCAGCATTCAATTGAAGACCATTTCGTTGGGCCCATTCATTGATGTTATTTAGATCTTCATTCATTCGGCAACAAAGATCATCAAGTAGTCCAATACGGCGAGAAAGATGCAACTGAACATCATCAGCATATGCATGAACGGATGAGTTTTGGCAGACAGAAAAAATGTCATTAATAAATATGGAAAACAATAGTGGACCATGAATAGAACCTTGTGGAACACCACTTTGTACCGATTTTTACTGCGAGAACTTATTCCCAACTTTAACTCTTTGCAACCGATTTGACAGATAACTAGAAAATAAGTCAACAGCACTTTCACCGAAACCAAATAAAAGCTTGAGTTTTTACACAGACATTTATGGTTTACTTTATCAAAAGCTTTAGAAAAATCAAGCAAGCCTAGCAATGTCATGTTACCAGCATCATATTCCGACCTTATGTCGTCCAGCACCTTTACTACAGCTGAGGAACACCCATGCCCTGCCCGAAAACCCAACTGAAATGGGGATAAGAGTCTTTTATCGTGAATGTAGCTATTTATTTGTTTAGCCATTAGTTTTTCACATATCTTTGCAAAAGGTTAGAGAATGCTTATAGGCCTGAAATCAGTAGGCCCTGAAGGGTTGGGTTTTTTGCCACAGGTAACACAACAGGAACTTTCCACATGTCCGGGAAAGATGACGATGAAAACCAGAAATTATTAAGGTGTGTAAGCTGGTTAATTATATGAGGTAATATGATTTTTATGAACTTAATAGGAATTTCGTCTTCACCCATCGCATTCGAATTCAACATTCGAATGGACATTTACCGACGCCAAATTCATTAACAGGCACAAAATTAAAAGATTGCTGGTTGGACATATCACAACTAACATGCATATTATTATCAGTAATTAGAGAAGAATTGTCTAAGAAAAAATTATTTAGTGTTTCAGGGTCAATTTCGCAGTCAGAGTTTTTCTTATTACACACCCCCAGTTTTTTAATATTAGCCAACAAAGTTTTTGAAGGTAGGGACAGGTTTACAAAAAATTAAGTCATGACCAGAGAGAAAATAGATCTCATCAAACAAAGAAACAAGAGACGAATCAGAAACAATAAAATAATCAAGAAGACTTGGATTGGAGTTATTAGAAAACCGAGTTGGCAAATTTTCATTAACAACAGATAGTCCTAACGTAGAAATTTTATCGTAATACGATTGTTTTACTGAATCATTCGGTAACATATAAACATTAAAATCCCCACACAAAAAGATAGCGTCATGATTGGTAATATATTTAGTCAGTTCACAAAACACAGGATCCACAGGATGACATTTATTGGGGTTATACACGCATGATAACAAAATTTTGGTGTTATTGTCAGATATACTTAAATTTAGGAACTCAATTCCATGTCCACTCGATTTACTTATTATTTTAGCTGTCAGATTATTTTTACAGTGAACAACAACTTCTCCTCCCTTTTTTTCTTATCTATCATTTTTGAACAACTTATAATTATTAATATCACAGATGTAATCATTTATACAGTCACTCAGCCAAGTTTCAGAAACGCATATAATGTCAACTGTTGAGTCTTCAAAAACATATTTAATGTAGTCCAGTTTAGCCGAATTCAAGCTTCGGGCATTAAAATGAACTACATTAAGGCCAGTATGTTGTGTGCATAACACCTGTATTAAAACCTTATGGTTTACATTAGCGCCAACAGACCAATGATTAGAGCCTAACATGGAAGCGAAAAACAAGGAGAGTTAATTTTAGGCAACGTGATAATAAGCAGAAGAGTTACAAGAAGAGAAAAGAATTACAAAAATAAATTTGTAAATAAAAGAAATAAAAGCTTAAATAATAGAAGAAGCATCAATTGAAAACCCATCAATAGTTTTGTGCAGATCATCCACACTGTTGATACGAATCCCATCAGCATTTTTTTTCCATTCTGATGAAAATTTAATCACGATACGTGAAAGCATTGTAAATGCTCTTTTGGCGTTTGCAGACAATCGCAGCTTGAAGTATCTTACGACTCTAAGCATCCAAACTTTCATGTAAATAGATATTGTTGTCAGTATCAAAACCCGCAGCTCTTAGATTTACAGCTGATTTATATCGCCTCCGAAAATCTCCAAAAGATTTCAGAACGCGGCTGCGATCGTACGGAGAAAAGAATTTAATAATAATTAGAGAGTTTGGATTTTTGGGGCTTGGCTTGACTCGAAATATATCTTTGATTTGGGGTGGCTGAAGCTCAATGTAGAGGCAGATTTGATTGAAAACACTCTTTAAATTTTTCTCCTTGTAGTATGGCACTCCAAACAAGACAACATCTGACAGAATATCAGGTACAGAATTAATGGCGCTGTTTTTGTTGTTTTTTATTAGCAACTCAGTTTTTAACTTTTCAATCTCTTCGCACCGAGAGGACAAGACGCGTAGTTGGTTCTCCAGCGAGAGGATTTTTTCATCAAAATCGCATATATTAATTTTTATTGCACTCACCTCAGTCTCGATTTTCGACGTCAAACTTTTTTCTAAGTGTGGAACATCTGCAGAGAGACGGCTATATGAGTTGTAGTAATGCTGCAAAAAACGATCCTCTAATTGTTTAATCTCGGTTTTCATGTTGTTACTTAGACGCTCTTCCATTTCTTGGAGCAGAGCGCGCAGAGACTGAGAAATTGGATCAGCACATGCTGGCTAAGGTGTACTAACCCTATTGTTGTTCATGCGGTTTGTATTCAGAATTTGCTGGCGAGTCAAACGTGGCGTCGTCATCGAGAGGTGTGGAGCAAAGCCAAAAAATTTGAGTAGGACCGAAGAAGGTAAGAAATCAACAGCAAGTTACAGGTCTCAGTGGTGCTGGCGGGGAGTCAAACGCTCAAAGCAAAGAGTAAAACAGCAAACGGCAATAACAGCAGGCAACTGAAATGCCTCAGATGACGACAACTGTAGAGAAAGTGGGGGTGACGCAGCACACAGATTAAGCGATGATTGAGTGTTAATTCTTTAATATACTGGTTATTTTTAATTTTGATTTTTCTTATTTACTTTTGTTTTTTAATCGGTTCGATGTTATTATTTGAGTTCGTTTGTTTTAATTTATTTTAAATGGAAGCATTCAAAGTTTTTTTAAATGACCGATAACGACAACGATTATTATCGTTAAATTTATGGGAATTCCACTACTGATCAGCTAATTCAGACGAGCTGAGCAACTTGTTTCATTTTGGGTTAAATCCGTAAACATTCTTTACGAGTGCAGACTTTCGTCAATTTGCTGTCGTCTCGTTTTGTCTGCTTTGGTTGGGCCTTTACGAAACAAAACATTGTATCAAACCGTTTCGTTCAGTTTCGATGAGTTGATGTGTGTATATTTTGGACAGCAACATTGAACTGCATTTAAGCGGACGTTTTCGTCTTCACTCGTTACGAAGCGACTCGTCTATTTTGGTTAGGCCTTTATATTTATAATTGTGAGCACAACTTTAGTGAGAAGTATTGATTTGCAGTTTCAAAACAGCGCTGGAATCTTTACTATGCAGCCCAGATGTTTTGGATTCAGGCAACTCTTTTTTATTCACGTAAAACAGCTGTTTACGAAACAACACATTCTTATAAGAGGGAAATACCTGCAAACAGCGAACCAATGACTGGGCATTGAGTGAGCTATCGCGGTGGGCAGAATTGAATGGACTGGGTGTAAGCCCAACAAAGACCGAACTCTTTCTGTTCACAAGAAGAAGAAAAATAGAAAGTTTCCCATTACCGAAACTGAACGCAGTAACTCTGAATCTTTCCACGGAAGCTAAATACCTTGGAATTATCCCTGATAACAAGCTGAGCTGGAAACGCAACACAGAAGAAAGAAGGAAAAAATCACTATGAGCTCTTTACACATGTCAGAGAGTCTTTGGCAGGAAATGGGGTCTGCGACCGCACATAATTCACTGGATGTATACAGCAATCGTGAGACTTATTCTTACCTACCTCTCTCTTGTATGGTGGACAATAGCTCACAAAAGGGCTACCTTAGCTCCCTAACAGGAGTCCAAAGGTTACCATGCATAGGAATAACTGGAGCCATGAGATCAACGCCACAGGCGGGTCTGGAAATGATGATAAATCTTCTCCCCATAGAAGAGGTTCTTAAGTGTTCGGTGACCAAAGGCGCGATTCGCCTCAATGAATCACAAGCGTGGAAGAAACAACACTTTCGGACATGCATCTATTCTGAATCTCTTTGGAACCGAAGAATCAAAAAGAGCAACCGACTATATCATACCCAGTGTGAGATTCGACACAGAATACACAACATCCATCCCCAACAGACAAGAATGGGAAGAAACGGCCATAGAATTCAATGGCAATCTCCAATTATATACTGATGGTTCCAAAAGGAAAATGGAACTGGATCAGGTGTATATTGCGAAACGCTACAAATCAAAGAGTCCTACAAACTCCCCGACTACTGTAGCATTTTTCAAGCAGAAATATACGCTATTGAAAAAGCTGCACAGGCCATTAGTAAAACGACGAAGGCTCGAACGGTACAAAACTGTAAAATGGCAATGAACAGTATCTGCAATCTCTGGAAGGGAATGACGCAGCTGATGAACTGGCTAAGCGTGGAGTAACCGCAAGTACAAAAAGAGCTAATACAGATGTGCACATTCCAATAGGCGTCGTCAAAAGGAGTGTAGACCTTAAAGCTAGAGATAATGCTAGCGCTAGCTGGGCCTCCAGAGGTGACTGCAACATATCCCGAAGGCTCTGGCCGGAGCTAAATGAGAAGAATACCGAAACAGGAAATCCGGATTCTTGTGGGAGTTCTAACAGGTCATTGCCCCATTAGGGTAATGGCCAATAGAATGAACATAACAGCCCTAGACTTTTTTCGGAGCTGCAAGGATCCGGAAGAAACAGAAACAATAACTCACCTTCTATGCAAATGTCCATGTCTACAGAATCGTCGACTCCGATATATGGGGAACAGATTTTTCAAAGACCTGAAAGATTTAGCGAACACACCACTGCTTGACATCTGGAGGTTCATAAAAGGCACAGGCTGGTTTGAGGAAGAATCGAAATAATTATGGTTATTATGGTACTACGATGAAAATAAAAAAGGGATTCGTAATGGACCTAAAGGTCCCCACGGAAGCGTCGGTAACGGTGCACAACCCTATTTACCTAACCTAACCTAAGCCAAGTAATTTACGGCGAGCATCGTATGTTGGTAAACCATCCTGCCAGTATAATTTTTTAAGCGCATATTTACTCAATATTTTTTTGAACTCTTTCGATACGGTTGGAGTATTCAATATAATATGGATTCCAAACAATATAACAATATTCAATAGAACTATGAATCAAGGATACATGTAAAAATCTAATCATTAAAGGGTCCTTGAAATTTTCCGTATTTCTTTTGATAAATCCAAGCATTGAATACGATTTTGATATAATGTAGTCATAATGACTTTTAAAATTCAATTGGAAACGACCAAATCTTTAATATCGGTAGCTCGAGATAGCGCAGAATTATTAAATTTATAATCAAACTGAAACGGATTTGTACATTTTATATATGAAATAATGCCACATTTATTCACATTTATATGCAAATTATTAGAAACACATCAATCAAGTAACTTGGACAAGTCATTTTGTAGATTAATGCATTCAGAAATGCTCTTAATTTTTAAAAAGAGTTTTACATCATCAACGAACATTATACATTTAGAGAACCTTAGATGGATGCTGTGGTAAATCGTTAATGAAAATTAAAAATAATAGAGGCCCACAATGAGTACCTTGTGGAATACCTGAAGTTGCACTGATAGTTATATCAGAAACAATGGAACCGATTTTTACGTATAACTTTCTATCATTCAAAAAGCTTTAAAAAAACAATATTAACATGTTAGACAGCCCAAATTTTCTTAACTTAGATAAAAGAATAGTATGATCAACTTTATCAAACGCTTTGGAAAGGTCTGCATAGATGACATCTAATTGACTCCCATTTTCCATTGCGCTAACAATGTTATTTGAAATGAGTAGTAAATTTGCGCATGTCGATCGAACTGGCTAAAAAGCATGTTGGAAATCCGAAATAACTTCCTTAACATGTTCATATAATTTATTTTTAAGTATATGATCAAATAATTTGGCAAATGTGCATTGTTTCACAATTGCCCTATAATTATTTACATCACAGCGATCTCCTGTTTTGAAAATTGAAATAACTAAACACATTTTCCAACAATCTAGGAAAACTCCATTATTTATACATAAGTTAAAGAGAAAAGTTATTGGGATTGCAATATTATCCACACATAGCTTGAAAAATATTGGCGGAAAATCTTTTTGTTCACATTTAAAACTTTATTTAGGCTGTGAGATAGCCATTTGCACATAATGCACAGAAATATCTACAGATTCCAAAGATTCTAGATGCGAATTATCAATGTTTAAATAATTTGTGTTTGTAAAAGAATTTTGCTTTTCATAAACAGTTTGAAAAAATTTGGCAAACATATTACAAGCCAAATATTGCTAGGCATAAATTAATTTTTTTTCTTATTTCGTACTACCCTGTTAAGATATTCTTACCTGAACAATACTTTGCTAGGTTGGAATCCTACAATAATGAGACACATGAGTAACCAAATCCGATCCGTCCAGTCCAGATGTGGATTATTCGTTGCTTGTCTCATGCATTGCACAAAAATCTCATCTCGTAATTCTTCACGTTCGATGCCAAATCCAATTATGTACTGAATTAATTGAAGTTCACGATCTGAATTTGTTTCACGCATATATCTGCATAATTCCTAAAAGAAAAATTTGATATAATTTCAGTTGCATCAAGATAATGTTGATATGAAATTTCATAATTTGTTAGCCGCAATTCTTTATGTCTTTTTAACAACGAAACTATTTAAAACTAAAAGGTAAATTTTTTTATTCTTTCTATCTTTACTTACTATTAAATATGTAAAACTTTTTCAAATATAATCAACTAAAAACATAAAAACCTTTTTGTGTTTGCAACCTTAGATGGATGCAGTGGTAAATCGTTAATGAAAATTAAAAATAATAGAGGCCCACAATGAGTACCTTGTGGAATACCTGAAGTTGCACTGATAGACAGAAACAATGGAACCGATTTTTACGTATAACTTTCTAACATTCAAAAAGCTTTTAAAAAACAATATTAACATGTTAGACAGCCCAAATTTTCTTAACTTAGATAAAAGAATAGTATGATAAACTTTATCAAACGCTTTGGAAAGGTCTGTATAGATGACATCTAATTGACTCCCATTTTCCATTGCGCTTACAATGTTATTTGAAATGAGTAGTAAATTTGCGCATGTCGATCGAACTGGCAAAAAAGCATGTTGGAAACCCGAAATAACTTCCTTAACATGTTCATATAATTTATTTTTCAAGATATAAGTGAAATTTTCACTTCTCGAACGATAATTTTTTTTAAATTTTCTTTCATAGATACTCTGAATTTCAATAATTGTATTCAACAAAAAAGCTCTCGTCGTAAATATGTTAAATCGAAATAATTAATTTTATGCTCATTATTCAAATTGTGCGCATTATTTCGTTATGGTTGTTAAACAATTAAAGTTATTTGTTTTTGATGTATTAAAAAAGCAACATTTCCTTTCCAAAAAAAAGCACAAGTAGAAACCTTTTTAAATTGCATTGCAGTTTTATTTTCTGCGCTCTTGATCAGTTGTCAAATGAAAAGACTGAATATCGTTAAACTTGTATAATTTTTTGTCGATTTTCTATTTACTTGACACAATTTTTGAATTTTGGAAAGTTTAAATGAAAGGGTTTTCTTTATTTGCTTATTATTACAATCCAATATGTTGTTAGTCTGCTGTTTCAAGCCTTCAAACGACCAAACAAGCGGTTTGTCGGCACATTTTGTACGGCATATAGTGGAACGCTTTCACACTTTATACAATATGAGGATATTGATAGTAAACCGTTTCGGAATGGAATGAAATTTGATAAATGGGTAATGTGACCAACCGTACTCCTTTTGGGAATTTTTTTACCAATTTTTTGCTCGGTGTACTTCTTGTATCGGAGTACGCTCAAAGTACTTCTTTTTACTTGTTGTACTTCTTTTTGAAAATTTTTCATAAAACAATTCACAATACGCATTTCTAACTACTGCAAAAAAATATTTTGTACTAGCTGAAACACGGCGCGTTTCTGCCACGCCCCCGTTGCCAAACTTCCATAAAATGTATCCGTGAACCTGTTTGTGTAAATTTAGTTCGAATACTGAATTCTGAGGCTGTGCGATCTATACCTCCAAAGCAATTCGATAACGAAATTTTGAGCCATATGGAAGGTGTCACTTACCATTTTAAAACGCCCACAAAATTTGATCAGTGAAACGGCACGTGTAATTTGTGGTCGAATACCGAATTCCGAGGCTGTACAACCTATATTTCCAGAGCTATAAGATATCGCAAGATATCTGCCATGCGGCCTATAACTGCAAAGCTTTTCGGTATCGCAAATTTGGGTTGTATGGGAGGTGCCTCGCCCCTTGAATGGCGTGTGTAAATTGTGGTAGAATAACGAATTAAATGGCTGTGCGAACTACAACTCAAAAGATATTTGATATCGAAAATTATGGGAGGTTGCCACGCCTCCTTGTACTACGCCCATAAAATGTTATCAGGAAAACAATATGTGTAAATTGTGCTCAAATACCGAATTCCGAGGCTGTGCGGTCTATAACTCCAAAAATATTCGATTTCGTAAATTTAAGTTGTACGAGAGGTGCCACGCCTCTTGTTCCACGCCCATACAATGTTATCAGTTAAATTTCATGTGTAAATTGAGTTCGAATACTGAAATCTGAGACTGTGCGGACTATAACTCCAAAGCTATTCGATATCGCAAATTTGGGTTGCATGAGAGGTACGACACGCTCCCTTGTCCAACGCCCATAAAATATTATCAGTAAAACAGCACGTGTGAATTGTCGTCGAATACTGAATTCCGAGGCTGTGCGAATTATAACACAAAAGCTATTCAATATCTCAAATTTGGGTTGTATCGGAGGTGCCACGCCCCCTTTTCCAACGCCCATAAAATTTTATCAGTAAAACGCTACGTGTAAATTGTGGTCAAATACCAAATTCCATGGCTGTGCGAACTATAACTCAGAAGCTTTTTGATATCTAAAATTGTTGTTGTATGGGACTTGTCACGCCCCCTTGTCCAACGCCCATAAAATATTATCAGTAAAACAGCACGTGTAAATTGTCGTCGAGGATGTGCGAATTATAAAGCAAAAGCTATTCAAAATCTAAAATTTGAGTTGTATGATAATAACATGCTATCAGTAAAACAGCACGTGTAAATTGTCGTCGAATACTGAATTCCGAGGCTGTGCGAATTATAACGCAAAAGCTACTCAAAATCACTAATTTGGGTTGTATAGGAGGTGCCACGCCCCTTTACCAACGCCCATAAAATGTTATCAGTAAAACGGTACGTGTAAATTGTGGTCGAATACCAAATTCCATGGCTGTGCGAACTATAACTCAAAAGCTATTCGATATCTCAAATTTGGGTTGTATGGAAGGTGACCTATGACTAATACCTGCGCATGAATGCGATCAATCATTGAATAACACTGGAAGCATCATTACTTTGAGGTTGGTTTTTACGTTTAGTGATCTATTTTTCAACGAGATTCAATCCAAGCTCCTCGATAAAAAGGCGACGACGAATATTATGATTCGTTTTAGAATTTTTCCAATTCGGGAACAATGCAATGAACGTTACGAATGCATTCAACGCACTAACATCAAGCATGTTACAAAATACTGCCATTGGCCACCGATTGACTTTTCGTTTGCATGTGTACGTAGCCACCATTTGATCCATAGTATCAACTCCACTCTTGGTTTTGTTGTAGTCTTCAATGATGTTAGGTTTCTTCTTTCCACTATTCTCATTTATGTTGACAACATTGTGGTATGTACTGAGCAATGTCACAAATCGGTACCGGCGAGGAACATATGACAACATAACTGCTTGCAATTTATCTTCATATATACAACTTCTGTATGATAAATTGGCTTTTGACGCATGTCGAGTAGAACTGAAGGAATTTCAGTCCAATTTTTACTTATTGTTCCCAAAATAGTCATGCGATTCTTTTGTAAATCTTCTGACAATTCATACGAAGTAAAAAAGTTGTCACACGTTACATTTCTGTCAGAAAGTCCTTCCACCAAATCCAAAACAACACGCTGTCCGAGATTACGTTCAGGAGTAGCATTACGATTCCTACCAACATAGATTTGTGTGTTGTATGCATACCAGCTTTTTGAGTCGCATAGCACCCAAATATTGATGCCATATTTCGCCGGCTTGGATGGAATATACTGACGAAACGGACATCGCCCACGATACGGAACTAACTGTTCATCTACGGTAATGTTTTTTCCTGGTGTGTTTACAACTTTCAAATTATGATTCCATTTATCGTATACATTTCGAATCGGTGCCAATTTGTCACGTACACAAGTACTTAAAGATGCAGTGTTGGCCATACGTTGTTCGCGGTCATCAAATCGAATGCAACCATGGATACGCTTGAACATTTTCAAAGACATTGTTGCTCTAAATATTGGCGGACCAGTTTCGTCATTCCACAGTTTAGTGACACATTCACCGTATGACCGATACACACCAGAAAGCAGCAACAATCCAAAGTATGCGTGCAAAGTGTCCAAATCAATGTTTTCCCAATCGTCTTTGTACTTTCGCACACCATATAAATTCGTCATGTTCAAAATAATATTCTCAACCGGTTCAAGGAACATGTGAAATGCAGACGAAACGTCAACTATAGTAGCAGCTGCTAATGCTTTTGGACCTGAATTATAACAAAAATAAAACATATAATGAACATGAACCCATAACAAAGAAGGTAGGTTTGTACCTGAAGTGAAATTTTCTGCACGTCGAAATGAATTTCTTCGATTTATTTCAAATGGTTGCGAGGAATATTCAATTTTCTTATTTTTTGAAAAATATTTATTTTCAGGATTTGCTGCATTTTCTTCTGCTAAATTTTGCTCAAGTGGCTCAATGTCGTCTTCATTCGAATGCACGCTAACTTCACTTTCATCATTCTCCTCGTCTAATAATGCAAAATCATCGTCACTTTTGCTCGAAGATTCGCCCGCTTCGCTTTCCAAATCAAAATCCATTTCTAGTTCATCTCGCTGCCTTCTTTCACGTAAAACTCTATATATTTTTTATCAAATACTTCTAAACACAACCAAAATTCAAATAAATGCGCAAACGAACTTCACTTATGTGTGTTCCAGAACAAACTGAATTTCATAAAACGAAAAAATAAGAGCGTGCAATAAAATCCACACACAAAAATAAATCCACACACAAAAATAAGCGGCAATTCCAGGTACCTGCTTATGTGTATGCGCGCACATACACAGGGACCGATTCGTAACTATAACTGCACAGGCAAATACAGTAAGGGTACAAATTAAAAAATGGGTCTTTTTGGTTGTTCAGGCAAAATAATTCTACTTTGCAAAATACAAGGTCATTCCGCTGAAGCGTTTTTATTTTATTCAAGGTTAAAGATCAAAATTGTATGCGTGCGTATACAGGGGACCGATGAGGGTTAAGCTGGAAAAAAAACTGACATATGAATTTACGTAAGACGGAGCGAAAATTATTTGTTTTTTTCAAATTTGTTTTATTATTTATAAAGTTGAGAAAGAATGTAAGGCTTTTTATAAAAACATATTCAGAAAGAAAAGAAAGGAACGAACATTTTCAGTATCCATTTTTAATATCGCCATAAAGGACATAACAAGTTATAGGTCTTTGTAAATCACAATTGTTTGATCACCCTGACTTCACCGCAAGGATGTAGCAATTGTTCCAAATCCATTTTTTGTTAATATATTGCATACGGGCATTTTTAAAATGGCCTTACGGACGATTTGTACGAATAAATATTTAACAAAAAGAATGAAAATGTCTTATTTAAAATAAGGCTTTTTTATATTTGCGTAGAAACTAAGTAGCACTATATTAAGTTAAAACAATAACAACAGTCGACCATAACGATTTACAGATAGAAGCAAAAATATGTGCTGGCGTTACGTTACAAAAACGGAAGTGATTTTTGACTTGGATTACAAAATTTGCAAAACTCTCTGAATTAGACAGGACTTTTTGTATACAACTTTTTTAAGAAGGATTTAAAATAACATAAGTTTATTTTCCAAGTGATCAAATTTCAAAATTCTGTAATGTAATAGGTCAATATATTATTAACTTTCATAAACCGTTTTCGGGAACTGGCAGAAACAAGCACGATTTGTGTGTAGGGCACGAGCTCGCCGGATGGGGTGGGGTTCTTTCTGCGTTCCACCGAAATACCACATTACAAAAAATACGTGCTTCAAAAGATACTTTTAAACAAAAGCTTAAAGATACTTTTAAAACGGACATATTAATCGGACAGACACTGATCTATATACCCACCCTGCCTTTGTTTCACTCTTCAAAAGTCGAAATAAATGTTTGGGAACCCCTGATACTCCAAACTAACTCGGCAAATTTAATTTTAACACAAAAGATGGATGAATGCATCATGCTATTTTATTAATCGAAGCATAAATTTGTTTTTATAATTACAACCAACATATTTTTACAAAAAAAAAATCATTCATATCATATGATTCATATCCCTATGATGATTTAAATACGCGCTTTGAAATGGGACAGTATGCTCTTCTATATGATATGTATGCAAAATTTCAACAAAGTTATTATTATATGCGGGAACCTCAACCATTGCTCAATGTTGTTGAATATAAGGCAACAGCGCCGCTTATTGTTGTTGATGTAACACATCAAAATGAAGCAGTTAAAACAGGACCTATTGATGTACGAATTCAGTTTTACACCGAAGCAAACAAACCGTGATCGTTTAATTGAATACACTCCTCTAACAAATGAAATCATAAGAATTATTTAAATATAGCAAATCAATAAAAGAACAATAATGATTCGTATATAAATCAACTCGTTTTGTTTTCTTTTAATTTAATTTATTTTGCTGCTTTCATACTTTGTTTTTACATTAGTCAGCCAACTCATATTAAATTTATTAAAATGAATAACAACTACACTCTTTACTTCTGTACTGTTTCCATATCTTCAGCTTGCGGTTTTGGGTCTGGGCTTATCACCTTAAACTTGAAATGCTGATTTATAACAACAACAACAACACCGAAGTTTATGTAGCGACTTAAATCTATAAACATTATGCTTGCTTTGAAGCTTGGGGTTATCACCTTCTAGCTATCCCTCCGTCCGTCCATCCATCTGACTATCTGTCCGACTGTCTGCCCATACGTCTTCTATGCTTGCTTTTCTCCCACTTCAGCTAGTTTGACCAATCATACCCCCTAGCTATCCCTCCGTCCGTCCATCTTGCGTGCTTATCTTCTAGAACATTCTAGAAGCTTCTAAAACATATGTCATAGCCCATCTGGCTGTCTATCCGTCCGTCCGTCCATCTTGCGTGCTTATCTCCAATTTATAGCAATAACACGCTTCAACCGTTCTACTTCAGCTAGCTTGACCGATCATACCCCCTAGCTATCCCTCCATCCGTACATCTTGCATGCTTATCTCCAATTTGAAACAAAAACAACACGCTTCAGCCACCCTACTATCGGCCAACTTGACCGACCGTACCACGCCGACTGCGCAGTCGGGCACAATTTTGTGAATTTTGAGGACCATAAGAAAATACACGCGTTTTTGATTTAGAAGCCTCATAGCTTATCTACTTGAATCATTAGTTTTGTTAAAGATTAAACTAGTTTTACACAATTTGTGTCTATAGTGATGAGAGTAATTTAGGCGGAGAGCTTTTGAGTAGCAAACAATTAAACTGGACATACAGTTTATTACAAATACAACAATATAGAAACAAAAGCTTACATTTATGCAAAAGATTATAATTTTATGTGAAATATATAAATAATATGAATTTACTTTTCATCGTTATTTGTTGGTTTTGTTTTAATTTTCTAAATAATTGGTAGCAAGGTAGAATGTAAGATAAAAAAATGAAAGAACTTACTTGTGTTATTTTTTTAAGAGATTTTTCCTCGATGCAGCAGGCCTGTCGCGATTGATGAAGTTGCTAGGTTTTAACAAAAATTAAATATAGTTTTTTCTTGTTATCTTACATTCTTTATGAAAGTATAGACTGAGTTATTCTCTTTATAAATAAACTAGATGGGTGTTTATATTGTTATGGTTTTTATGTAGATCTTGATGCGTAGTTTTGTTGTTGCAAGTTTAGCGCAGTAGTTAATTAGCCCAGTGGCTTAAGTCTTGCTTATGATGATGATGATGATGATGATCTAAGTATGGTTACCTTTAGATAAGTCACTAAGTCACAGAAATTTTAATTAAATAAAAGGGTGAATCGGGTACTATTGAAAGGCCGCGTGTAGACAAAATTTTTGGTATCAGTGCACTGTTCTAAAAAAAAAGTTTGCAAATGTTAGGACCAAACTATAGCCTTTTTTTATTGGTTACATTTATTATAATTAAAAAATATTATTTTTTTAGAATATACGAAACGTAATTGTTTTATTGTTTGGCCATGATTTCAATATTTGTTTTACAAATTAACCGATAAAAAGGTATTTAACTTGGAAGCTAAGCAATCACGTTTTTGGTTTAATTAAATTTGCACTATTCTTAGGCTGAACAAAGTTTGGCACACCTTGCTGGTTTGACGATTCTGCGAGAAGAGAGAAAGCGTTAGATTTTCTTGGACATACACCTTGGCAAGCTAATTTTTCGGTCCCAAAAGCATATGCAATTTTTGTGTATGCACTTTTTGTGTTTTTTTTTTTTATATGTAAACATACGGTATGGGTATATATATGTATGTGAATATTTTATGCTCTGAAACAATGATGAATATTTGAGTAGATAGATAATTTTGACAACTCCTCTTTTGTTAGGGATGTGATTTAGGAGATTTAAAATAACAGCTTTAACAATAAGGGGTAACAAATCGGGCCTGTTGGTTGCGTTAGTTGAAATCATATACGAAAACATTAAGTTCGGAATGAAAATTTAGAAAAAAATTTTTACACCTAGGCCGTCACAATTCTCTCTGTTTTTTTTTTATTATTAGACTTTTTGATTTGGCGTTGCGTTTCTTAAAATTCCATTGCAACTAAATTGGGTAATTAAGTATTTAGGTAGTTAAGTAATTATCTAATTTAGTATTTAAAAAATTATTTTATGGTTTTTTTTTGCCTCAGCCAATTTTTCTTTATCTTTAGCCAATGCCTTCAATTTTTACTAAAACAAAAAATGTACGAAACATTTACTAAACATGTACGAAAAAGAAAAACCACATTTGTGAAACAGTGCAGACGATTACTTTGATTGATAAAATTAAAATGTTTCTCTTAGTTAATATCATGAAATAATCAGTTTTAATAAGTTCCAATTTTTTGTTCACGGTAGACTTTTCTGTGGAAATGCCCATATATAAAATTTTATGCACTAAGTTTTCGTTATATTCTATATGCTGTAACATATTCGATGTTAGTTTTAATTGCCATAAGCTGCTGATTAACAGAGCTGCATTGCTATATTAGGCTCTCCTAACATTGGTCAAGGACTGACGATCATTGGCATTCTTGTAAAAGAGACGCTTACAGAAACGTGAAAAAGAATAGTTCAAGAGCGAAAAGCGAAGAATTGACGTCAAATTTTGATTAGTCTATACAAGGACATATAAGGTATTTCTGTGTTGATAAAAGTTGGATTTAAAAAGGATAGTATTTTGTGCCTCTAATTACACTGTAAGAACGTCAAAACGACACACGAAAACGCCGAGACACGTAAACTTATTGTTGGTCGTAGAATTAAGTGGTATTATCTGTTTTTCTAATCACCCAATTACCAAAAAAATTATATTTGCCATTGAAATTTAGTCACTTTTAGACCAATCCTTAGCTATGTTTTCTTTATATTTGGAGACCAAAAATTTGTATCACCTCCGATTTTGCTTAAACTTTGGGAATGTAATCACTTATGAAATAGAAACACTAAATTTAAGAAAAAAAAATTTCAAAATTCAAAATTGGTGAAAATGGAAGAAAATGCGAAATGGCTTATCTTTTAAAAAATCAGAGCTGCAACAAGGCTATCACGATTTCCACGTTGGAGGTATTTTTGAAAAGCCAATAAAAATTAATTGTTAAAAAACTATAAAAATTTTTTTAATTAAGCTCAAATCAAGGTCGAATATCAAAAACCTGAATATCTTGAGATTTTGATCTGATTTATATAAAGTCAGTATGCCACTGAATTTTGCTACCAAAAAATAAGTTTAAGTGTATCGGCATTTTCTTGTGTCTTTCCAAAAGTTGAGTGTTTTAAATGTGTGATATAGATACGAGCTAAAGCGAATTGGAAAAGGTGTGTGCATTAATTTATAGGTATTGCTTAGAAAGTACTGCTAGATGTGGTGTCAGGAAATCCAATAGAAAAACCTTTAAACTAATATTTATGGAACAATGTGTAATCCAAAACTGCTTATTTTAACACATCATTTTAGAAAATTACAAATCTTTCAAAAACTTTTTATTCGAGTTTAATAAAACAAAATGAACATGTTCTTTTTTTATATGAAAAAAATAGATTACTGAGGGAAAACGGTCCTTTTTCAATAATTATTTGGTTGAAATAAATAAAGAAGCAACTAGAACAGATGGCAACCTTGGTAGAGTTGATGGCGGAGATCTATAAAAAGCCTACTTCTTTAAAATGTCATATGATTAAGCAGCCAATTTGAACGTTCAATTTGTTCTATGTAACTCAAATGAATGAATTTCAAATGTGTGAAATCGTATGCGACTTTAAACAGTGACCAAAAATTCTATTACGAACTTGTTGGTAACGAAGCAATCTTCATGAAATGGTTTTATGGGATAAAGTTTGGGCTTATGTTGTTTTAACGTATTATCTAAATAGGAGGATGTTTGGATAACGACTGAAGTATAATTTTTGCTTTCGAGTTTTACTTTCGTGAGCGGAGACTGTTGTTGTTGTTTCCGCTCGATTTCCAGTTTCCCGAATTTTCACATTTTTCGCAGTTGGGTTTAAAAGTTTTTTCTGCATTTCCCGCATCCATAGCAAAAATCTGTTCTTACACCTAAACAATCCGAAAGTCGATGAGCTTCTTCTCTACAGTTCCAACAAATAAATGATTTTGTCTTTTCTCTTGTCGCCAAATCACAAATCTCATCTGCTTCAGCTACATCTTCATAATCCTCGACAAATGTTAATTCATTTACTTTACTAAAAATTCTTCCCTGCGTAAAATTAAATTTTGCGTATGTGACACTGAAGGTATCTGTAAATAAAATAATTCTTTGCGTAATATTGGTTTTAAGTTACGACTAAGAATTTCCACAAGTTCAAGATCAGGTAAAGCATACCGAGTAGGCATACCGAAGTATTTGTAAAACCGAGCTATAAAAACCATCAAAACTTTCGTTAGCTGACTGCTTACGATCACGGATCGTGATCCATTCAGGTTGAGGAGGTACATTCACATTAATTTGAGATATTTGTGCAATAGTATTTTGAAGTTTAGAAACTTCTTCCTGAACGTATGATTGCACAGATCGACACTATTTTGCGAATTAAATTGAGGTTGTGAACATTCATTTCCACCTGAATTGAAATTGTATGAAGTTAAAGATTTACGATTTTTGTTGAAAGTATCTTTTCGTTTTTGGGACCTGGTTTGGATGGTGGATCTTATTGGAATTGCACCCTGTTGGTCAACTTGTGACGAATCATTTATCAACTCCAACGTCGATAAAATGGACCTGGGAATTGAGCTTCCGCAGTTTGGACAAGTTGGTGTAGTTTCTAACCATGGCAACAGACAGGCTTTGTGATAATGATGTCTACATTCAGTAATAACTACAGGCAAATTATTCAATAATGGACTCATACAAATTGTGCATAAATTTGCAGCTGAGGTTTTTTGAAGTAGAATTATCTAAATTCATATTGTAATTCAATCACAAACATGTTGAAGTCAACTTTATATGCCAAACTAGAAAAAGTATAAAACGTAAGAAGTTCAATCCTGAAAATAAAGGCAACTCGAATTTTATGTTGATCAGAAATGTTTCATACTAAAGCTGTATTCCTACTTTTATGCCAACTATCGGACTATTAAATTGTATCCAAATAATTTAATAGTATTTCCAAATATAGAAACAACAAGCCACGAGCGTCTTTCCAACATAACTTTAACAGAAATCAATAAATGGAAAAGCTGAAGTAGGGATGTGCCAATCGAAGTCGAAATAAGTCCAAAGTCGACTTTTGCTTGATAATTTTCGACTTTTGGCAATCGACTTTCTGATATTGGAAAAAGTCGAAAGTCGACTTTTGCTTTCGACTTTTACTTTCGACTTTTTTCATTTTAACGCTAATCTGAGAACCGTCTTCTTTAAACTAATAAGCGAAATAGCTGTTTAACAAGAAATGAAGCTGCGTTGGCAACTCTTGAGTCGATAAATTTAAAAAAGTGGTCGGCAAAATCAAAAAAAAAAAGATACTGTAAGTGGAAATGTGATAAAGCAATTGCATATCATCTGATTACGTTACACGCGTAACAAAATGTTTTAATGAAATTATCACTATTTGAAAAGCAGGTGACCATTTTTATCAAAATTAATTATTTTTGAGCTTAAAATTTTGTTTTGAAAAAAAAAAACCATTGCAACAAATACATAGAAATATGAAGAATACTGGGTAACAATTGTTACTTTGCCAGAATTGGGCTGTTAATACAAATTTATATACACAATATTCAAACTACGCCCAAATCGATTAATTTTTTATTATAGAAAACAGAGAAATGTTCTGCTTTAAGTCAAATTGGCAAGAATTTAATACGAGTGCTTGCCATTGAAATCACAAAAAAAAATGTACAATATTGAAATGGTAAAACCATGCATTTCTTTAACACTTCTAGATCCTAGGTTCAAAAAGCAAGCATTTCAAAATATTCATGAGTGCTCTCAAGCAATCATTCACCTAAGTAAGCAGAAGTACATAAATAACTACCCACCCCCCCCCCCCCCTTCATTTAGGTGATCTTGTGAATGCCGAGATGAGACAAGCAAGAATTTAAAATGAAGAAGTTGTGATAGCGGCATCGACATCTAATAATCAAGAATCCGATAGCAATGACATATTATGTTTTTTTATGAGGTGGTTAAAACAAACATGGACTCTACAACTGATGAAATTGACGGGATGCACAATCTGGCTCTCCCAGCTGTTGATCGAAAACTTAATAAAAATCCGCTTGTTGTTTGGAAATGCATGAAAAAAAATTTTTTTTTTTTTGGTTCGCTGTAAAAAAATATTTATCAATTGTTGCAACTTCGGTGCTATCCGAAAGGCTATTTTCTCATGCTGGTCTCATAGCGAACCAATTGCGAAACAGGCTTCCGCCAGAACATCTTAACATTTTGGTTTTTCTACGTTCAGTTGGTGAAAACATGTGGTTCTCTTAACTGTGCATTCATTTGAGCACAAATATATCAGGCCCTAACCGCCGAACGTAAGCGCCACTTACGAAATTTTTTAATGGCAAACGATAGCACGACAATAAAGTCGTCAACTCCATAAATTTCACATCTCTACGTTAAACTGTTCTAAAGTTATATACACAAAAATAAAATGTACATGTACCGCATATTATTATTATTATAATTAAAAAATTTCATTATTGTACATTAAGACTTATCTTTTATAGTACATCAATGGAGGAAAATCAAGTTGATAGATATTTACTTAAATACTAACATTTATCTTCAATTATGTAAGTAAATTATTAAATTAAAATATTAAAATAAATACAATATATAATTTCAAAGTTATTAAGTAATCAGTCTAAGCAGTTTATTTAAAAAAGAGAAAGAAAAGAAAGTTTTTAAGCAAAGAAAAGAATGAATAGATAAAAGAAAAATGAATTTAATCAATAATTATTCTATTGCTGAAAAGTATCAAAATATTTCCCGTTTAAAGCTGGTTCTAATATTTATTTGTTTCAAATGCAATAAATTCCAAAGTCTTATGGTGCTAATAAAAAAGAATCTGCTACTGTTGAGGTAGCTGTGTCTCGGAACAATAAAGTTGGTCGAACGATTAGATTGGAAAAACTGTAATTTTCATAGAAATATCTAGGGTGTCGATCCTAAGACCGATCCGATAAGTCCGTGTAAAAAAATTATATTACGCATATTTAAATATTGAACTAAATTATAACCAAGAATTTCCTTGCATTTCGCAGTGATATGGTCCCACCGTTGGATTTAAAAAAAAATACCTAGCAGCATTGTTAAATGCAACAAGGAGCTTATGCTGTGAATGTGAGTCAAGCTTAATGTACACTCATGTGCAAAAGTTATATGTTGCAAAATTAATTGTACTACAAGCCTTTGCCGAGTTTCTAGGGGGGTAAAGTAAGAAGAAGCGTGCAGAGTAGGTACGATATGAAAGTTCTGGCGCACAGGCTCCAGGCTCTATTACCATCAGCGCCATATGCGGTGGAATGGGTAACTATTATAATAGGTAAGCGGTTTGTGTCTATAGTATAAAAAAAATGTTAGGTCTGCGTCTATAATATATTCATCTAGTGAATATCATGTTGTTAGTGTGTTTTATATAGGTTAGGTTAAGTTAAACCGGATGCCGTCGTGAAGGCTCACATAGACCAATTCAGGTCCTTAGTGGTACCGGTAGCGAACAAAAGAACCCTTTGTGTTTATTTAAAAATCTTTAAAGATTTGCGTTTAGTTCGCAAACCTTAGGAGGGATTCCAGAGACACCCTGGCTACATCTTTAAGCGACGGGAATGTCGATGAGCCTAGGTATTTTAGTCTCGATCTGAGTAGGGCGGGGCTTGTGCATAGTAGGTGCTCCAGGGTCTCCACTGTGCCCGGTTGATTTGTTCACAGCCGGCCACCACACAATAATCCCATAGAGTAGAATAGGACGCACTACCGTTACATAGATCCAGTGCATCAGTTTTTATATAGAAGAATGGGAAAATTTTTAATGTGGTTTGTGTCTATAGTATAGAAAAAAAAGTTAGGTCTGTGTCTATAATATATTCATCTAGTGCCTATGCTAGTGTGTTGTTAGTGTGTTTTATATAGAAGAATCGGAAAATTTTTAATGCGGTTTATGTCAATAGTACAGAAAAACAAAATAAGTTTGTGACTATAGTATATTCATCTAGTAAATATCATGTGTTTGTGTAGAGTATAGAAGAATGAAAGCATTTTTTAACGTGAAGTATATGTCTTAAACAGATTCATCTAGCGAATATCATGTGTATCCACAGAAAAAAAACTCATATGTTTCAGTTGATTTAAAGTATAGAAACAAAAATTATCATATGTTTATATATATAGTAGTCTACAACAGGTTTATCTAATGAATTGAGGTAATAAACTGCTGTTGCTGTTGTTGTTGTTGTTGGTGCTGTTGATGTTGTTGTTGCTGTTGGAGTTGCTGTTGCTGTTGCTGCTGTTGTTGTTGTTGTTGTTGTTGTTGTTGTTGGTGCTGTTGCTGTTGGAGTTGCTGTTGTTGTTGCTGTTATTGTTGCTGTTGCTGTTGTTGTTAATGTTGTTGGTGCTGTTGCGTTGCTGTTGATATTGTTGTTGTTGGTGCTGTTGTTGTTGCTGTTGCTGTTGGAGTTGCTGTTGCTGTTGCTGTTGTTGTTGTTGTTGTTGTTGTTGTTGTTGTTGTTGTTGTTGTTGTTGGTGCTGTTGCTGTTGTTGTTGCTGTTGCTGTTGGAGTTGCTGTTGCTGTTGTTGTTGCTGTTGCTGTTGCTGTTGCTGTTGTTGTTGCTGTTGCTGTTGTTGGTGCTGTTGCGTTGCTGTTGTGGTTGTGGTTGTTGTTGTTGTTGTTGTTGTTGTTGTTGTTGTTGTTGGTGTTGGTGTTGGTGTTGGTGTTGGTGTTGGTGTTGGTGATGTTGCTGTTGCTGTTGGAGTTGCTGTTGCTGTTGCTGTTGTTGTTGCTGTTGCTGTATATTTAAACTGATATGCAAACACTACATATTAATGAAAAGACATAGACACTTAGATTTAAGTGCTTATAAAGGTTAAAACCCATAAAAATTTACATATAAGAAGAGCATAAGAATTGATTTTTCCGTGACTACAATTTATTGTATTAAAATTTTGTGTTTGTGTGTATTATAGTTTACAACAGGTTTATCTAATGAATTAAGGTAATAAACTGCTATTGCTTTTGTTGTTGTTGTTGCTGTTGTTTTTATAGATATCAATTCCATCGAGAACATTCTAGAACATTGTAGAAGCCTAGTTTTTTTGATAATAAGCTTCAATAGGCATAATCATGTGTGTTTGTGTGTGTATTATAGTTTACAACAGGTTAATGTAATGAATTGAGGTATGTATGTGTTGTTATAGTTACTTAAAATTGATATGCAGGCTATGCATTCAAGTTATACATATCAATGAAAAACCATTAAAACTTTAATTTATGATAAGTGCTTAGAAAGCTTAGAAACCAAAAATTTTGATATTAAACGGGAAAATTTTATCATTATTCCTTAATAATAAAAATAAACTGCTGTTGTTGTTGTTGCCGTTGCTGTAAATTTAAACTGATATGCAAACCCTACACATTAATGTAAAGATATAGACACTTAGGTTTAAGTGCTTATAAAGGTTAAAACCCATAAAAATGTACATATAAAAAGAGCATAAGAATTGATTTTTCCGTATATTTTATTTATTTCAAATATATTTTGAAAGCAAAAATTGTAAACATAAATGACCACAATTTATTGTATTAAAATTTTGTAATCTATTGTAATTATCTTTTCTCCTAAATATTACTAATTACTTATTACTGTACTAATCTTTTCTCCTAAATATTTTACAATTTCCTTTGGCGGCTGTAAGTTTCCAAAGCTATCAAAATATTCAATTTCATTTTGAGTTTTCCAGTATGCTACCCATTGTGTGCCGGGTCCCTTTGAAATATCCAGATTGATTATTCCGCATTCTTTTTTAAATGGTTTACTTGGTAGAGTGTCACACATAAACACACCCCTAAAATGTGAGATATCTTTAGCGTATTTCCTTAGATCTACATCAGAAAAGGCTCTTTTGGGTAGCTTCTTTAAAAATTTTGTTGATAAGGTTTTAAGTATAGTCCCAATCCTTTTTTATAGGGTTTTAAGTGCAGCGAATATAGGTGCAAGTGGGAGAAAACCTCCAGATTTAGGTAGTGGTATTACTCGAAGAGTTATTATTAAAGATTTTTTTTTCCTCTGAATATGTTATTAGCAACTTTTCGTGAAATTTTAATTGCATCATCCAAGTTTTTTGTTTTCTTTATTTTTAATTTAGCACTTTTTAATGCATGTTTAAATAGTCGATGCCCATTTACTTGAGGCGATCTCTTAGTTTTACTATTTACATTCCCCATACCAAATTTTGTTTTTGCTTTCATTACGTTAGTAACAAACCAAGCGTTTGATTTTTCTGTAAGACTACTATCACTTGCTTTTACTCTTTGCCAAGCTTTTTCAGCTAAACCTCTATCAGCAATATGTCTTTTTTCTAAATCTTTGGTGTTTAAGTACGCTATATCGGGTTGTCTACAAGCGGTATCTAAAGGATTGATTCCTTGGTCACCTCTAGCTAAACGTTTCTTTAATTTTGTACCAGGTCCACAAAATTGATATCCAGGTAAATGAAATTCAATAGGAAGTTTATCGATGATTTTATTTAGAATACCTTTCCCTTTGAAGTATGGATGATAACTGTTTATCTTTTTATATGAGACTGTCATAAATATTTATAGTTTTCTAATTAGATGATGAAAGTAAAGTGATTGAAAACCAATAAAACGGTTTGTTTATATATGATATTGTTTATTAGTTTTCATAATGCGATTCCTAAAACAACATTTATCAATTAACGTAAAGAGAACATTCATCAAAGATAAATTCTATCAAAGATAAATTCATCAAAGAGAATACGACTTAGTTCATTACTACCGAACACTATTCGAGCTCTTATTGTTGGACCTTCAAATTGTGGAAAAACAAATATGATGATAAGTCCGATTGAAAGTCCTAATGGACTGATATTTAAAAATATTTACTTATACTTAAAGTCATCAGAACAGTCAAAATATAAGTACTTGAAGCGGTTAATTAAACCCATTAAGGAGATAAATTTGACATTATTTTCTAATAATGGTGACGTCATATCTCCAGACAAAGTCCAACCGAACTCAATATTTATATTCGATGATATAGCTTGTGAGAAACAAAACCATATCCGATCTTACTTCTGTATGGGGCGTCACAAAGATGTTGATAGTTTTTACATATGTCAATCTTATACACGTATTCCAAAACACCTGATTCGTGACAAAGCAAATTTAATTATAATATTTAAACAAGATGAAATGAATATTAAACACATTTATAATGATCATGTTGGTTCTGATATGTCTTTTAATACATTTAATAAGTTATGTTCAAAATGTTGGAAAGAAAAATATGGTTTTTTTAATTATTAGTAAGGATGATTCTATGAATAATGGACGCTACAGAAAAGGATTTAACTTATTTATACGTTTATAAAAGAATAGTATAGATATTATAAAATCAGTACATTATATGCTACTAAACTGATCTGTTCTATCAAAAAAAAAAAAAAAAAAACAGCTAACTATCCGTTAAACAGTTAACTAATAAACAGATTTACCTATACTGTTTTCTGTTTTAACCTATCAATATGGATGAAAAATATAGAAATTGAAAATTAAAAATCTTATTAAAACACGAAATATTTTGAAAAGGAAATATAAAAGTCTTCAGCTAGGAGAAGTTGCAAATGATGAGTTATTAGAAAAGACGTTTAAGCCAATAACAAATCCATTATAAAAATATTTCAATCGACTCATAATAATAATAATAAAAGATTAATAATAATAAAAAATGAAAAATATTCAGATAACAATTTTAAGGATAATAAAGTTACTACCAGCACACCATTTAAAAAGAAAAAGTCTGATTATAATGCATTTTCTCCAAGCTTTGATAGTAAGGAAATCGAGAAAAGTTCATCCGCGTTTAAATCATTTGATGATGATAATGATTACTATACTAATGATGATGACGATAATGATGATGATATTGATGATGTTGATAGCACCATTGCAATACATTCCAAACAAAGTATTCAATTTGATTTATCAAAAGTTAATTTAAATAAATTAGATAAAACCTTTGGTCCTCATGAGGATAAAAATCATATATGGAGACTGGGTAATGACCCTATCACTTTTAATTCAACCAATATTACTGTAGGTAAAACAAAGTGGCCATTCACATCGGGTTTATATGAACTCTTAATTTATAGGAAACCACACAGTTTTAATACAGCAGATTTAAATGCTTATAAACAAATATTGGAGATGACTAATGCTCATAGAAGAAATAGCAGCATTAATGGTCAAATTAAAGGAAATCGTTGGGAAAAATATACTACTATTATTAGAAAACTATTTAAAGAACAAAGAATGCATAAAGGAAAAGGTTTAATGAAGTTTGATAAAAAAAGCTTAATTATGTTTATTGGGATGATCCAAATAAATTGGTTGATAGATTACGTTTATTGATTTCATCTACAGTAACTGGTCACTCAAATCATAATAATGAAATAGTCTTAATTATAGAGGAACTGAGAGAAGCAAAGATTATTGTATAAAAAGTTTATAAAATATCTAACAATCAATATTCATAAAATGCCTATCGATCAGTTTGGTCATTATATTGGTAGCTCTGAAAGATATCAGTACCATCTCACTAATATTAATTTTGAAGAAATAAAGAAACAAAACGTATCGCTTACAGAAAAACTTGAAGTTTAAGAAACACACTTAAGTAAATTAATACAAGATCAAAGTATCTTACAAAGTAATCTTAATCAATCACTTGAAGAAATTAGGTCATTATTTAATTTAAAAATTGATAAATTTGAAGAACGTCTTAATGAGACGATTGTTATGAGAACGGGACTTATTACGAAGCATTTAAACATAGCAATATAAATTATATTGCTTTTAATCCTTATTCAACATATAGTTCAAGAGCTACATAAGCAAGCACGCAGAAATTTTATTCGACGACGAGCAGTAACCAAGGAAATAGACGATCTTTGGCAAGCAGATCTTGTTGAAATGGGTGTTTATTCAAAATATAACAAAGGTTATCGGTTCATTTTAACGGTAATAGATACATTTTCAAAGTTTGCTTGGGCTGTTCCTATAAAATCGAAAGGTAGTGTAGATATTACTAATGCTATGAAATCAATTTTTTTTCAAAAAAGAATGACAAAGAACTTGCAAACCGATAATGGGAAAGAGTTTTATAATAAAATATTTCAAAACCTGATGAAAAAACATAACATTAAACACTATTCTACATATAGCATCATGAAAGCATCAATTGTGGAACGATTTAATAGAACTTTAAAGGGAATGATGTGGAAAAAGTTTAGTTTACAAGGAAATTATCAATGGATAAATATATACAAGGATTTAGTTAATCAATATAATAGTAAAGAGCATAGAACCATTGGAATGATGCCAAAGTATGTCAACAAAGGAAATGAACGTTCTATACTAAAACAAGCATATAATCATCCTAAAGTTTTTAAATATGGTAAATTAAAAGTTGGAGACCACGTTCAAATTAGTAAATATAAGCATATTTTTGCAAAAGGATATACTCCAAACTGGACAACTGAAATTTTTAAAATTAAAACTATACAGAACACAAACCCTATAACTTATTTATTAGAAGACTATCAAGGAACCACGATCTATGAATATGAAGGAAGATTCTATGAATATGAAGTATTGAAGATACATTTTCCAAATACATACTTGATTGAAAAGGTTATTAAAACCAAGGGACAGCAAGCTTACGTGAAATGGTTGAGATTTTCAAATCATTATAATTCTTGGATTAATAGAGATGAAGTTCAATAGCAGTCTATTATATATCTATATATTATACTAAATATAATGTAATAAAAAAAGAAAAAATATTTTTTTATAATAAAATTTTTATTGATTATTATGAATTTGCATATTAATTATAAAGTTTTTTTTTTAAATTGATTCTTTAAAATACGTTTTTCTCTAACGCATTCCTCTTCTTCTTCTTCATATAAGTTGTAGAATATATTTTCATTTTCCTTCTTCTTATTCTTAATGATTAAATAAAATGCAGCATTCATGTCTTTGACTTTCGTTAGAATATGTAATTTTTCATTTAAATAATCCATCTGTTTCTTAGTTATATTCAGAAATCTTTTTGGTAAATATATGTAATATTCTTTATTTACAAAACATTTAATGCTTTCACCATACTTTTTATCTGCTCTCTCTATTCTGTTGATTTCATACGGAGTGTTTACTTCCATATCCTTTAAATGTAAGTATTTAATATCAGGATTTTGGAAAAGATTTTTTAAACTTGCTTTCATCATAACTTCTTTTATTTAAACTTTTCGTCGTGAAAGATTTTTTAAGACTGACTCTTTATATTTAAAAAATATTTAAAAAATTTATATATAAGCACTATATGTGTGTGTTTGTGTGTGTTTGTGTATGTGTATGTGTGTGTATGTGTGTGTGTTTATATAATTGAATATATATAAATATATATATATATAAAGATAAATTACAAGATATGATGAAATACTTTAAGACATTTGAAAAAATATAAAACATGAGTGGACATGTATGATTGTATAACTTTCTAGGAGAAAGTTTTTTCTTGTATATAAGGATCTTATTTTTTAATAAGAACTCTAGTTGTATTACATACGTTACTTAATATGTATTGGGGTCAGCTTTTAAAAATTAGGAGAAAGTTTTTTTTCTTGTATATAAGCAGCTTATTTTTTAATAAGAACTCTAGTTGTTTTACATACGTTACTTAATATGTATTGGGGTCAGCTTTTAAAAACTAATGATAAATATTGTACTTGTCATGTGCAGTGTAAAACATTTCAAATAATAAATGCCGTAGTTTTGTATATTATGATGCAGGTGTTCCTAGCCGCAGAAAGAGGGACTAGAACACAAATTTTTTCTCTTAACAGAGGACAACAAATGCCATCAAATATTCCAGTATTTGAATTAAACAGCAATCAACATATTAAAATTGAGGTTACTGGTGGTACAATATCAGTGATTGGAATAGTTTATGAAGGCGGTTATAAAGATATAAATGTATACACATATAAACCATCATGTGTCTGCAGAGAAATAGATGAAGATTTTTCGGAAGGTATGAATAAAAAATATAATAACAATAGTAAGGGTGAAATCCATCCACCGAGTAAAAATCAACAACAAGAACCACTCAACACCACCAAAAAAAGATTGACGGTTGACGATAGTAAAGCTATTAAAGTGGATGGTGGTGGTGGTGGTGGTGGTGGTGGTGGTGGTGGTGGTGGTGGCGGTAACAGCTCAGTTGAGAACAAATTTGGATATGAAGATTACTATTAAATTAGACTATAAATTTAGTATATAAATATGAGTTCCACTTAAAATCAGATCATTTTTCATCACTAAGAAGAAGAAGAAGAAAAATAAAATGAAAAATAATTTCATCATATTACTATCATTTTTTTGTTATACTCAAGTATTCTCAGCTGCAGTACCTATTGATTTGAGTGAGAATATCATTAAAAATACAGAATTTGCAGTAAAATTACCAAATAATGATACCGTTAGCATACAACTAAATTTAAAATTTTTAAAGTTTAGTAAAAATTTAAATGAAAACGCTGAGTCATCGACAGAAGTAGAACCTAAGCTAATGGGAGATGAAGAACTCCAGCTACCTATTAATCAGACGTATACTGTGGATGAAGCTTTAGAAGCATTTAGGCAAGACTTAATAAAAAGGGAGAAAAATATTGCCGGAATTATTGAAAGTTCTCAACCATTTTATAGACATTTCCAACTTCAATATAAAGATAATATTAAATTAAGAATCCGCTGTACATATGATAGTAATCACTTAAAAACTTAAAACATCGATTAAATATTTCATGTTTCGAATATCATCAAATTGAAAACGAGAGAATTTTAAGTATCGGTAAAATTGATGTGATTACTGAGGAGGATACTACTTTCCGCTCTGATATGATATTAATCAACATTGAGGACCAGAGATTTGCATGAGACCATTCGTCAGTTTTTGCCACTCGAGTAACAATCGTCGTCAGCCGTAATCGCACACAAGAAAAAAATGCATATATACCACTCGAGTTCGTAAACAACGATTGCTGCAAAGCAAAATTTGTCACGATTGCGAATTGATGCAAAGGCAGCCTCCAGACCACGAGATCATTCGGATGCTTCGCTTAAAGCTCGAGTGTCAGCTGCTGCATGCATTTTTGTTGTTTCCATACTTCTCTGACCTTCTCTAGCAGCGCGTTCTTCTTTGTGCTGTTTGTTTAATTTTAGTTTATTGTTTTCTTTTCTCTATTGTGGAGCAATCAGTATTGCCAGAAGCAAGTTTTATGACAGTACATTTTTAAAGTAACCTGAGCTAAAATTTGGACCAAGAGTGCATGAAAGTTAATCTTGAAACCGACCTAAATTAGTAAACCAACTATTATTGAAAGTTTGTCGGTAAAATAACAACAATGTTTTGCTTTCAATGAACATTCCCTATCCCTTCAAGGCAAGCGTAACCAAAGCTCCAACACAATTAAAAAATGTTTGGTGAAAACCAACACAAACTTGTCATTAATTATGTTGTGTAGTCGAACTGATAAAAACACTTTAGTATTTAATTTTGATTCATTTAATTAAATACCTCTGATTTCGGGTGTAAGAACTGCGAAATTTCTATAAGAACTTGGTGCCAGAATATGTTTAGATGTGTCCAAGAAAGGCGTAGAATATGATTTGATCAAAATTATAGGTGCCTGCGATATTTATAAAAAGCGGCGAATATGGACAATTTAAAATTATGTTACATTTAAATTAAAATTGGTTATGTGTAATAGTAACAGTAAAACTAAAAATAAAAATTAGTTTAATATATAAAAGACTTTGCCTAACCCTTGATTACTAACCTATAAAAACACCCGTAAATGAAACTCACAATTATAAGGACTCAAGTGTATAAATCTTAAAAATTTTTAAATTCGAAATTAGTTAAACCTTTTTTATTAGTTATAAATAGTTTTTTATTAATTTCATTCACTAATTCTATGCTTAATAATTTTGAATGTAGTGCTTCTAGTTGTAATCCACACTACTTGTGAAATCACACGTACACGTTAGTTTAGTCAGATTTTTCACATCACCGTCCTAAAACTAATAGAAACTTTATTCTGCAAACTTACTTAAGTTACTTACAGCAATACATGTTTAGTAATGTTTAATTTTAAGGCATTTTTTTCTTAATTTTTTTATGTAATTGTTTGCGTTTTTTATGTCACTTATGTCAGTTTTTAGGTCATAAAAGTACGGGCCCTGGTTATTAATATATTTATTATATTTTTTCTATGATATGAAACCGTTTTATTGTTTCTATAATAAAAATATTTTTTAATACATGGTAAGAAATAATAAAATAACATTTTAGATACAATATAAATATCTTGTAAAAAAAAATTATATTAAACATTTTATAAGAATATTTAATGAAATATTCGTTTCATTCGCCACATAACTCATTTTATTTTTTTAAATATTTTTTCTTTGTGCGATGAATATTAAAGGCTGAAGGTTAAGTTGTTTGTGTCAGTTTACTCAAAAAAATCCTAGGTTGCAATAGTATTTATGAAGATTCCTCAAATATTTCGATTCTTGTGATAGCCATTCGTGCAATGGAATGGTTTGATATAGCCTCTTAAAATAAAGTTTTTTGTCAAAATATTGGTTGGTGTAATAGCTTTAAAAAATAAACTGCCAGAATGTATATGGCGAAAAAACTCTTCCTATCTGCATCAACAATTGAAATGTATGCAATCAGATAAAAGATAATGCTTTTTTTTCATACAAATTTTTGATATATTTTATTTTAAAATATTAATACAAAACTTACTTGATCTAAAGCTCGCAATTTAATGAATGTGATTTATACAAAACTTTTAAAATTTAAAAATCTTCATAAGTTGTATTTTGTTTTTTAATTTCTTACAATTAAAAACCAAAATAATTAATAATTAAAATAATTAAAAATAATTCACAAGTAATTAAATAATTAATAAATGCACGAAAAACAGCATTTTCATTAATCTGAATGCAAAAATTTAACATTTGTTAATGCTGATTGGAAGAACTTTTTCAAAACTATTATTTCTGACCGTTTATATTTTTTAAACTACCACACCAGCCAGTATTTTTTCAAGAAAACTTGATTTTTAGAGGTGATTTTAAACAATTCCAGCTCACGTATGGCTATCGCTACAGCCGAAATATTTGGGGAATCATCTATACTATTATATAAAATTCCTGACTACCTTTTATATGGCATAGCATTCTTTTGCAAAAAATCGTCCAGTTTTGCGAAAAAATTGTTAAACTGTTTTTGTTTTTTTTTTGCCCAATAAAAATAATTTACATGAAAAAATAACCGCAATATCTCTTTCCTATCAAAGGTTATGGCTTCAAACAAATTTGTTTATACCACTGGCTATATTAACAAAAGTAATTTTCACATTAATTGAATTCAATTCCTGCTATCAACCTCGCAGTCAAATTAGCATAGAAGTTGATTGTTGACATATTTTTTCGCCAACTTGTGCGATAATAACTCTATTTAAAATCTTATTTTATAATATTGCAATTTTTTGTGTCTGGTAACAACATTCGCAGAATAAAAAAAATGCAACACAGCAACTAATATTTTTCCTTTGTGTTAATGAGCATAAAAGCATGGATTTTCCTTGCTTTTGGCGATTGTTCCTCATGTCTTGCCTTGTTTGCCATTCTTGTGTCGCAGACGTTCGTAATCGCTAGCGCTCACACTCTAGGCATTCGTACCAATAGCGATTGGTAACATGCATTTGCGCATTAATTTAAATGCAGGAAGCACATTCGGTGCTCGTTTATTGACGAGACAATCGAAACGCCATTTGAATGCACTCAAGCTGTTCTCTGTTGAGGACTATAATCATGAATTGAATATGGAAATATCCTAAATTATCTAATGTTATGTTCAATCATATATATATAAATTAAATTAAACAAAGTTTAATTTGTTTAAAAAAAATATTTTTCCGCTATTGCGGTCTTTATTGTATGAATCCAAAACTAGAACTAACTTAACAGAATTTAAAATATCTTAATATTAACTTAAGCTGCGCTGCTGCCTTTGTGTTTTGTTGTTGCTGACACGTTGGTTCCCATGGATTGGCGAACTGCAGCGGATGCACGTGCATTTGTAGACATGGTGTCAGCATTTTTATTGCTTGTTCTTGTTGTGGTTGAAAATAAATCTTTGTTACGTTAACTCCTCCCCCTTTAAATTCAAACGTCCTCGTTTGATCTTTTATTTTTAAAAGAGTGGGATCTGATTTATCCTTTTAACCTTCTTTTCCGATTCTATTGTTTGACTATGCTTATCTTGTGGGATGTTTTGTTGTTCTTCGGGATGACAATTTTGTATGTTGGAAACTATTTTGATCGGAGTGGGTCTTTTAAGGAGCCAAATCCAAGCGATGATTATGATTAGCAAAACAATTCCGAAGGTTGAGATTCCTAAACTTGTAATAAATTTAGTTTTGTGTTCTGTCTGCAATAAGTCAATTTTTTGTGTGTTTTTCATATGTAATTCCTTGAGCATTTCGAGTGAAATAATTTCTTCAAAATCAGTAGATGCATTTACGGATTGTGCTATAACTGGTTGCGGGTTGACAATTGAAATTTCTTCATTAGCGTAGGTTTGATTCGCAATTGTTATTGTAGTGTTGTGGTATTTAATTAAAAATGATCCTTGCAAGTTAATTTCTTTATTTTCCGTTATTATAACACCTTGAAACTGGTTGAGGAGTAAGATTCCAGGTAAAATCTCTTCTGCTGAGGCAATGTGTTGGTTGTTAATTGTTGTACAGACTGATGGTTGTCCTTTTAGTATTTTCGGTAAACAGCGGGTATCAGTAATATTAGAATAGTTTTCTCTTTTACAAATAGCTACGTTATTCAATGTTTTACATTGTTTTCTTATTTCTAAAATATAATTCTTACAAACTATAATATTTTCGAAAGGAATTTTTAAAGTAATGTTTTCGTATTTAATAGGTTTAATTAACAATTTTTGACAATTTTCCTTATCTGTCTTAGGTAAACTTACAATGTAAATAATTGTTGAAAAATCTGAGGCTATTCTTACCTCTCCAAATTCGATAGTTTCTATTAAATTAATATATGGCATATATTGCCCTTTAAAAAATTCTTGTGTTATTTTCATTTCGAGAGTTGAAAAAATAAAAGAGTTTATTACTCCTACTTTTGCCCATTGGATGGCATAATCTATATTGATTAAATCATCTTTAATGATTTTTATTTTTCTTTCAATATTCTGAATTACTTCGTTTTTTAAAATATTACTTGAGTTTACAGTTTTAAGAATTGCATTCGTTACATGAGTTATCTCATTAATTTTTTCTAGATTATTTTTATTTATAATAAATTGATTATTATTATTTACGAGCACATTATTAATTTTATTGCTAATTATCTCAAAATCGTCATGATCCGGGGAACCTGCTAGTTATTTCCAAGCAGTCCCTAAGAAATTCAATGATCTTTTATTTCTATTTAATTTTAATCCATTAAGTATTGCGGTAATCTGATCTGTTTCATGTAATAGAAAAAGTCTTGCATTGTCATGTTTTGGTATGTTATGTATGATTTGGTCCTCTAAATTATGTAAAATTTCCTGATAGTTTGTCAAGTTGATAACGTGTATAATTTTAAAGCTTCCTATCTCAAATTTAGCCGTTCCTGTTTCAATAGTAGCAATTTGTGCATTCGTATAGTCCAATATTTGTATCTCGCATGATACAAGCCAAAGTGATAGTTGCGCTCTGAAAGCATAAAATAAAATAATTTTAAGAAAAACAAATTCAATTTCGTATGTTGCTCTTGTGAACAATTTTTCCGCTTTCTGTTACTATAGTAGTGTCTCTGTCCTCTTTAACTATTTCCTTTTTAAATTTTTTGAAAGTTTTGAACCAAGTCTTTTATTCTGTTTTACAAATATTTCCTGTCCTACTAAGTAATTTTTAATTTGGTGTCTCTTTTTATTATGTCTTGCGAGGTCAGTCTGTTGTTTTTCCTGAAGTTTTTGTAAATTATTTCTTTTTGTTTTCTCGTAGTCATCAGGTCCGAAAGTAACTGTGCGTCCGTAATATAGGTCTGCTGGTTTTTTCCCGGTTGTGGAATGAATTGTGTGGTTGTATTCGTTGACCGCTCTTTCGAGCAGTACCATCACATTTCAAACACCTCATAATTTCGGTTAGAGTTGAATGGAAGCGTTCGACTTGGCCGTTCGCTTCACTTCTGTAGGGTGGTGTAGTGTACACGTTTATTTTGAGCTCGTTTTTCATCATAAATAGGATTGAAGCAAAGTTAAAAGATGCTTCATTATCCATAACTATTTGTTATTATCTGTCCTGGATAAGTTGGTAATGGTGTTTCGTTAAGCAAAGGTTGATTTGGATGACGTTCGTATTTATTTTTTTTACAAACAGAACATAATTTCAGGATTCGATCGATTTTGTTAGTCATGCCTGGGAAATAATATTTTTCTATGATCTGCATTCGGGTTTCTTGTTTATTTCTATGTGCCCTATTGTGTGTTTCTATAATAATATTTTCTTGATCTTGTTCGCTATTAATATCCTGTACTTCTGCTTGAGTGAATCTAATTTTATAATTTTTAAAGTGTAGAGGAACGATTTCTTGAATAATACCCATTACGTTTTCTGGTGTTTTTATTCCGTTTATTACTGAAGGGTTGAGGTATCGTTTAAGGAGAGATATAAGTTTGCTAGGTGTATAAGACGTTTCTGATATGATATGTCTATGGTAGCCTGGAAAAATTATTTTAAATTGATAAGAAGAGTTGTCATCGCAATTTAAAAATAATTGATTTTTAAAAACGTTTATTGGAGCTTCAACACATGGAACTAAATTTTCAGGAGAACTATCGGCGCTATGAACTGAGTGTGTCAATGAATTTATTTCGTTTTTTGGTGGGCGAGACAGAGAATCTGCAACTACATTGCTAGTACCTGGCTTATAGAGTAATTCAAAATTATACTCTTCTAAGATAGCTTTCCAGCGTTTCATCTTAGAATTTGCGTTTTTGGTACTGAGAGCATAGGTAAGAGGTTGGTGGTCGGTGTAAATCTTGACTTTTCTTGAACCATAGAGAAAACTGCGTAGCGATGTAAGTGCCCATATAATGGCAAGCATTTCTTTCTCGTTGGTTGCATATGATTCCTCAGTTTGAGAAAGGCTTCTTGATAAAAATGTAATTGGCTTAGAGTCCTGCGAAAGAACTGCTCCTAATGCTTGATTGGAAGCATCTGTTGTGAGTTCGAATGGTTTTTGAAAATCAGGATATGAAAGCATAACTTCTTGTGACACTAAACAGCTTTTAGCTTTTTGCCATGCTTCTATTGCTTGTTTGTTCATAACTATTGAGGTATTTTTTGATTGGTTTTTGGACAAACGTCCATTCTGTCCTCTTAAGAGTGAGGTTAAAGGTGAAAAAACTGCTCCTAATGCTTGATTGGAAGCATCTGTTGTGAGTTCGAATGGTTTTTGAAAATCAGGATATGAAAGCATAACTTTTTGTGACACCAAACAGCTTTTAGCTTTTTGCCATGCTTCTATTGCTTGTTTGTTCATAACTATTGAGGTATTTTTTGATTGGTTTTTGGACAAACGTCCATTCTGTCCTCTTAAGAGTGAGGTTAAAGGTTTAACTAAACTGGCAGAGTCTTGGATGAATCTTCTATAATAACCTGTCATACCTAAGAACGATCTTAAATCTTTTAAGGTTTTTGGTTGAGGGAGTTCTACGATTGCTTGCACCTTTTTTGGGTTAGTTCTTAATCCGTCTTTTGAAACAACAAAACCTAAAAACTCGACTTTTTTTTTTAAGGAATTCGCATTTATCTATTTGTACCTTAAAGTTGGCATTTTCTAAAGTTTTAAATACAATTTGGAGGTTTGAAAAATGTTCTTCCTCAGTCTTTCCAAATATTATGATGTCGTCTATCATGATGTAGACATGGCAGCAAACGCCAATATGCTGTCGCAAAACATCATCAAGAGCCCGTTGGAAAATAGAGGGGGCATTTTTTAATCCGAAAGGGAGTCTATTGAATTCATATTTTCTATTATTAATGGAAAATGCGGTTTTTTCCTTGTCTGATTCTTTGAGTGCTATTTGGCGAAACCCACTCTTTAAATCGATTATTGTAAAGTATAAATTTTTTCCGAGGTTGTATAGAACTTCATTGATTTCAGGTATTGGGTACCTGTCTGCTATTGTAACGGAGTTAAGTTTGCGGTAGTCAATTACCATTCGGAATTTATTTTCGCCGGATGCGTCTGATTTTTTTGGCACGATCCAAACTGGTGCGTTATATGGCGATTTCGATGGTCTTATTATACCGTCTGCAAGGAGTTCTTCGACTTGCTTTTCTACTTCCTGCTTTAATGCCATTTTGTAAGGGTAAGACTTAGAATAGATTGGGGTTTCATTTGTGGTACGGATTTCACCTTTAATTCCAGTTGTAATTGTTAATTTTTTATCTGGATCAGAAAATAAATTTGGGCATTTTCGTATTATATGAATTAGTTTCATTTCTTGTTCAGGTAATAGATGTGGTGTGCGTAATTCGATACTATTGATGTCTTGTGTGATTTGTTGTTTGAGAGGAATTTTGATATTTGACAGGTTTGTCATATAACTTTTGTCTGTATGAATGACTGATCTAAGTTCCTTTAAAGTATCGTTGCCTATGATACCGTGAAAAGTTTTTAATGAAGGTAAAATGAAAAATTTAAGTTTTTCGGTTTCTGGGCCGAAAATGTTGACGAAGGTGTGATGGGTGATCGGAATATTTCCAGCAACTGAATTTACGAAAAATGGTTTTTTATTGAGGATTGGATTTCTTATTCGTGTGGATTGGATATAGTTCTTGTTAGAACCTGTGTCTATTAGAAATTTAAGAGTATCTCCACTCCTAGACAAAAATTCGAAATATGGGAGCGAAGAGGTTTCTAGTCTAAAAAATAAATGTTATCAATTTCATCTACTTCCTCAGACTGGGGCTCAAAAATTTGGTTGGTCTGAGTAAATTTGGTTTGGATCTGGATTTGATCCTTGTGAATTTATTTTGGTTTCTTTTGGAATATCTACATTTATGTGAAAATTTCTTTGTATTTTATTTGGGTTATGTGCTTGCTGAGTAGCTGGACGTTTCTGTGGAAAATTATTTTGTTGGAAATTCGGTCTGTTTTGATAATTTATGTGTCGAGATTGTATCGACGGAGGTGATATGGGGTTATTGATTCTCTTGTAATTGCTCTGAGCATGATGCATTCTGAACATCATGTTATCTAGTTTCAAACACATGTTAAGTGCTTGTGGTAGTGTTGTTGGTTCGCGTATGCTTAGCAGTCGAGGAAGGTCACCGTTCAAACCTCTGATGAATGTGTCCAGAGCTTTGTCTCTATACGAGTTCGTCATGGCGTTAAAGGCGTCGTCACTTATATCTAGGCAAGCTATCTTGTCAAGTATAAGTGATAGGTTTTGGTATATTTTTTGGTAAAATTCAGTTATAGTATTTTGTCTTTGAGTCAAAGACATCATCTGGTACTCTAATGTACCAATATCTCTTTTATCCGAATAATGCATCATATGGCATTTTCGGATTTTTTTCCAGTCCAGTGGCGTTCTATACGATTCTAAAGCTGCATCAGCTTCACCCACAATTTTATGGCGAATCATATGTAGAATTGTAAAATACTTAGACGTCCCTCTAGTGTGTTCGAACATGTTTAGAATTCTTTCGACCGTCTTTTTCCATGAATTGAATTCACCTGGTCTACCGGAAAATTCCCTAAGGCATTTAACTACGTCGGGAACTCTATCTAAATCACTTGCATTACCAGAAAAGCTGGCTGGTTCGTCGTAGTCCTCGTTTTCTAAAAATGGATTATTTAGACTTGCTATTGTTCTTGTCACTAAGTCTGTTATTTGTTTGATTAATTCGGGACTAAGTGTGGCTGATGGTGGATTTTGTGGTGTGTTAGGAGTAGGGTTTCGCTGTAAGCTCAGATTATTGAGGCGGGCAGCAAGTGTTTCTGGATCTGTCATTTTTTCCTTTCTTTTTTAAATAATTTGAATTAAAATTTAGTTGCTCAAACAATTTTTTGGAACAATTTTTTACTTGTAAGAAAGAATTATTAAAATATTTGTTTATAAAAGATTTTCTCAATTAACTAATTTTGTCATAGGTTAAAAAAAAATTTTCTTCAAAATTTTATATTATTAAATTATTTTTCTTTTAATAAGAAAAAAACTTTTTAAATTTCTTTAAAGTTTATAACATTAATTTCTTCTTAATATTTTTTTAGAATTTTCTTTTAATATTAATTTTTATATCTTAAAATCTTTTCTTAGTAAATTTTTGTTTTTAATTTTTCCAATGATTATTTATCACTTTAATTAATCACGTTTAAATAACTTAATTTTGTTTCAACTTAGATTTCTCTTGGAGTTCGCTTAAAATTATTATGTTTTTTCACTTCTCTTTTCTTAGAAAATTTTTTATGATTCTTTTAAATTATGAAATTCTTAAACACTTACATCAAAAATCTTAATACTAGACTTATCATATTACCCAGTGGTGCGTCTTTCCTTGAAGAATGGGCAGGCGGCTGTTTTATTTTAAAAACTCCTTTTCCGACGATGTCTTTTCAGGGGCCTCGTTCCTGCTACTTAGTTCAGGTTTTTTCCTGCACAATGTAATTCGAAGTTTTCCAGCTGTGGTTTTTTTCCCCTTTTTAGCCGTAAAGTTTTTGCGATACTTTTTATTTTTCTCACTTTTAATTTACGTTAGGTTCTTTGTGATACTTTTTGATTTTCTCACTTTTATTATTTTTAAACCATAAAGTACTTTGTGATATTTTTAAATTTTCTCACTTTTAATTTCAACTTTCGAAAACTCACGAATACTAACACTGGTCCCTGCTCGGGCGCCAATTAAATTAAACAAAGTTTAATTTGTTTAAAAAAAATATTTTTCCGCTTTTGCGGTCTTTATTGTATGAATCCAAAACTAGAACTAACTTAACAGAATTTAAAATATTTTAATATTAACTCAAGCTGCGCTGCTGCCTTTGTGTTTTGTTAAATGGGTTGGCGAACTGCAGCGGATGCACGTGCATTTGTAGACATGGTGTCAGCATTTTTATTGCTTGTTCTTGTTGTGGTTGAAAATAAATCTTTGTTACGTTAACTTATATAAGGTTGTTATTATTATTATTATTATTATTATTATTATTATTATCATTATTATTATTATTATTATTATTATTATTATTATTATTATTATTATTATTATTATTATCATTATTATTATTATTATTATTATTATTATTATTATACTTATTATTATTATTATTATTATTATTATTATTATTATTATTATTATTATTATTATCATTATTATCATTATTATTATTATTATTATTATTATTATTATTATTATTATTATTATTATTATTATTATTATTATTATTATTATTATTATTATTATTATTATTATTATTATTATTATTATTATTATTATTATTATTATTATTATTATTATTATTATTATTATTATTATTATTATTATTATTATTATTATTATTATTATTATTATTATTATTATTATTATTATTATTATTATTATTATTATTATTATTATTATTATTATTATTATTATTATTATTATTATTATTATTATTATTATTATTATTATTATTATTATTATTATTATTATTATTATTATTATTATTATTATTATTATTATTATTATTATTATTATTATTATTATTATTATTATTATTATTATTATTATTATTATTATTATTATTATTATTATTATTATTATTATTATTATTATTATTATTATTATTATTATTATTATTATTATTATTATTATTATTATTATTATTATTATTATTATTATTATTATTATTATTATTATTATTATTATTATTATTATTATTATTATTATTATTATTATTATTATTATTATTATTATTATTATTATTATTATTATTATTATTATTATTATTATTATTATTATTATTATTATTATTATTATTATTATTATTATTATTATTATTATTATTATTATTATTATTATTATTATTATTATTATTATTATTATTATTATTATTATTATTATTATTATTATTATTATTATTATTATTATTATTATTATTATTATTATTATTATTATTATTATTATTATTATTATTATTATTATTATTATTATTATTATTATTATTATTATTATTATTATTATTATTATTATTATTATTATTATTATTATTATTATTATTATTATTATTATTATTATTATTATTATTATTATTATTATTATTATTATTATTATTATTATTATTATTATTATTATTATTATTATTATTATTATTATTATTATTATTATTATTATTATTATTATTATTATTATTATTATTATTATTATTATTATTATTATTATTATTATTATTATTATTATTATTATTATTATTATTATTATTATTATTATTATTATTATTATTATTATTATTATTATTATTATTATTATTATTATTATTATTATTATTATTATTATTATTATTATTATTATTATTATTATTATTATTATTATTATTATTATTATTATTATTATTATTATTATTATTATTATTATTATTATTATTATTATTATTATTATTATTATTATTATTATTATTATTATTATTATTATTATTATTATTATTATTATTATTATTATTATTATTATTATTATTATTATTATTATTATTATTATTATTATTATTATTATTATTATTATTATTATTATTATTATTATTATTATTATTATTATTATTATTATTATTATTATTATTATTATTATTATTATTATTATTATTATTATTATTATTATTATTATTATTATTATTATTATTATTATTATTATTATTATTATTATTATTATTATTATTATTATTATTATTATTATTATTATTATTATTATTATTATTATTATTATTATTATTATTATTATTATATTATTATTATTATTATTATTATTATTATTATTATTATTATTATTATTATTATTATTATTATTATTATTATTATTATTATTATTATTATTATTTATTATTATTATTATTATTATTATTATTATTATTATTATTATTATTATTATTATTATTATTATTATTATTATTATTATTATTATTATTATTATTATTATTATTATTATTATTATTATTATTATTATTATTATTATTATTATTATTATTATTATTATTATTATTATTATTATTATTATTATTATTATTATTATTATTATTATTATTATTATTATTATTATTATTATTATTATTATTATTATTATTATTATTATTATTATTATTATTATTATTATTATTATTATTATTATTATTATTATTATTATTATTATTATTATTATTATTATTATATTATTATTATTATTATTATTATTATTATTATTATTATTATTATTATTATTATTATTATTATTATTATTATTATTATTATTATTATTATTATTATTATATTATTATTATTATTATTATTATTATTATTATTATTATTATTATTATTATTATTATTATTATTATTATTATTATTATTATTATTATTATTATTATTATTATTATTATTATTATTATTATTATTATTATTATTATTATTATTATTATTATTATTATTATTATTATTATTATTATTATTATTATTATTATTATTATTATTATTATTATTATTTATTATTATTATTATTATTATTATTATTATTATTATTATTATTATTATTATTATTATTATTATTATTATTATATTATTATTATTATTATTATTATTATTATTATTATTATTATTATTATTATTATTATTATTATTATTATTATTATTATTATTATTATTATTATTATTATTATTATTATTATTATTATTATTATTATTATTATTATATTATTATTATTATTATTATTATTATTATTATTATTATTATTATTATTATTATTATTATTATTATTATTATTATTATTATTATTATTATTATTATTATTATTATTATTATTATTATTATATTATTATTATTATTATTATTATTATTATTATTATTATTATTATTATTAGTATTATTATTATTATTATATTATTATTATTATTATTATTATTATTATTATTTTATTATTATTATTATTATTATTATTATTATTATTATTATTATTATTATTATTATTATTATTATTATTATTATTATTATTATTATTATTATTATTATTATTATTATTATTATTATTATTATTATTATTATTATTATTATTATTATTATTATTATTATTATTATTATTATTATTATTATTATTATTATTATTATTATTATTATTATTATTATTATTATTATTATTATTATTATTATTATTATTATTATTATTATTATTATTATTATTATTATTATTATTATTATTATTATTATTATTATTATTATTATTATTATTATTATTATTATATTATTATTATTATTATATTATTATTATTATTATTTATTATTATTATTATTATTATTATTATTATTATTATATTATTATTATTATTATTATTATTATTATTATTATTATTATTATTATTATTATTATTATTATTATTATTATTATTATTATATATTATTATTATTATTATTATTATTATTATTATTATTATTATTATTATTATTATTATTATTATTATTATTATTATTATTATTATTATTATTATTATTATTATTATTATTATTATTATTATTATTATTATTATTATTATTATTATTATTATTATTATTATTATTATTATTATTATTATTATTATTATATTATTATTATTATTATTATTATTATTATTATTATTATTATTATTATTATTATATTATTATATTATTATTATTATTATTATTATTATTATTATTATTATTATTATTATTATTATTATTATTATTATTATTATTATTATTATTATTATTATTATTATTATTATTATTATTATTATTATTATTATTATTATTATTATTATTATTATTATTATTATTATTATTATTATTATTATTATTATTATTATTATTATTATTATTATTATTATTATTATTATTATTATTATTATTATTATTATTATTATTATTATTATTATTATTATTATTATTATTATTATTATTATTATTATTATTATTATTATTATTATTATTATTATTATTATTATTATTATTATTATTATTATTATTATTATTATTATTATTATTATTATTATTATTATTATTATTATTATTATTATTATTATTATTATTATTATTATTATTATTATTATTATTATTATTATTATTATTATTATTATTATTATTATTATTATTATTATTATTATTATTATTATTATTATTATTATTATTATTATTATTATTATTATTATTATTATTATTATTATTATTATTATTATTATTATTATTATTATTATTATTATTATTATTATTATTATTATTATTATTATTATTATTATTATTATTATTATTATTATTATTATTATTATTATATTATTATTATTATTATTATTATTATTATTATTATTATTATTATTATTATTATTATTATTATTATTATTATTATTATTATTATTATTATTATTATTATTATTATTATTTATTATTATTATTATTATTATTATTATTATTATTATTATTATTATTATTATTATTATTATTATTATTATTATTATTATTATTATTATTATTATTATTATTATTATTATTATTATTATTATTATTATTATTATTATTATTATTATTATTATTATTATTATTATTATTATTATTATTATTATTATTATTATTATTATTATTATTATTATTATTATTATTATTATTATTATTATTATTATTATTATTATTATTATTATTATTATTATTATTATTATTATTATTATTATTATTATTATTATTATTATTATTATTATTATTATTATTATTATTATTATTATTATTATTATTATTATTATTATTATTATTATTATTATTATTATTATTATTATTATTATTATTATTATTATTATTATTATTATTATTATTATTATTATTATTATTATTATTATTATTATTATTATTATTATTATTATTATTATTATTATTATTATTATTATTATTATTATTATTATATTATTATTATTATTATTATTATTATATTATTATTATTATTATTATTATTATTATTATTATTATTATTATTATTAATTATTATTTATTATTATTATTATTATTATTATTATTATTATTATTATTATTATTATTATTATTATTATTATTATTATTATTATTATTATTATTATTATTATTATTATTATTATTATTATTATTATTATTATTATTATTATTATTATTATTATTATTATTATTATTATTATTATTATTATTATTATTATTATTATTATTATTATTATTATTATTATTATTATTATTATTATTATTATTATTATTATTATTATTATTATTATTATTATTATTATTATTATTATTATTATTATTATTATTATTATTATTATTATTATTATTATTATTATTATTATTATTATTATTATTATTATTATTATTATTATTATTATTATTATTATTATTATTATTATTATTATTATTATTATTATTATTATTATTATTATTATTATTATTATTATTATTATTATTATTATTATTATTATTATTATTATTATTATTATTATTATTATTATTATTATTATTATTATTATTATTATTATTATTATTATTATTATTATTATTATTATTATTATTATTATTATTATTATTATTATTATTATTATTATTATTATTATTATTATTATTATTATTATTATTATTATTATTATTATTATTATTATTATTATTATTATTATTATTATTATTATTATTATTATTATTATTATTATTATTATTATTATTATTATTATTATTATTATTATTATTATTATTATTATTATTATTATTATTATTATTATTATTATATATTATTATTATTATTATTATTATTATTATTATTATTATTATTATTATTATTATTATTATTATTATTATTATTATTATTATTATTATTATTATTATTATTATTATATTATTATTATTATTATTATTATTATTATTATTATTATTATTATTATTATTATTATTATTATTATTATTATTATTATTATTATTATTATTATTATTATTATTATTATTATTATTATTATTATTATTATTATTATTATTATTATTATTATTATTATTATTATTATTATTATTATTATTATTATTATTATTATTATTATTATTATTATTATTATTATTATTATTATTATTATTATTATTATTATTATTATTATTATTATTATTATTATTATTATTATTATTATTATTATTATTATTATTATTATTATTATTATTATTATTATTATTATTATTATTATTATTATTATTATTATTATTATTATTATTATTATTATTATTATTATTATTATTATTATTATTATTATTATTATTATTATTATTATTATTATTATTATTATTATTATTATTATTATTATTATTATTATTATTATTATTATTATTATTATTATTATTATTATTATTATTATTATTATTATTATTATTATTATTATTATTATTATTATTATTATTATTATTATTATTATTATTATTATTATTATTATTATTATTATTATTATTATTATTATTATTATTATTATTATTATTATTATTATTATTATTATTATTATTATTATTATTATTATTATATTATTATTATTATTATTATTATTATTATTATTATTATTATTATTATTATTATTATTATTATTATTATTATTATTATTATTATTATTATTATTATTATTATTATTATTATTATTATTATTATTATATTATTATTATTATTATTATTATTATTATTATTATTATTATTATTATATTATTATTATTATTATTATTATTATTATTATTATTATTATTATTATTATTATTATTATTATTATTATTATTATTATTATTATTATTATTATTATTATTATTATTATTATTATTATTATTATTATTATTATTATTATTATTATTATTATTATTATTATTATTATTATTATTATTATTATTATTATTATTATTATTATTATTATTATTATTATTATTATTATTATTATTATTATTATTATTATTATTATTATTATTATTATTATTATTATTATTATTATTATTATTATTATTATTATTATTATTATTATTATTATTATTATTATTATTATTATTATTATTATTATATTATTATTATTATTATTATTATTATTATTATTATTATTATTATTATTATTATTATTATTATTATTATTATTATTATTATTATTATTATTATTATTATTATTATTATTATTATTATTATTATTATTATTATTATTATTATTATTATTATTATTATTATTATTATTATTATTATTATTATTATTATTATTATTATTATTATTATTATTATTATTATTATTATTATTATTATTATTATTATTATTATTATTATTATTATTATTATTATTATTATATTATTATTATTATTATTATTATTATTATTATTATTATTATTATTATTATTATTATTATTATTATTATTATTATTATTATTATTATTATTATTATTATTATTATTATTATTATTATTATTATTATTATTATTATTATTATTATTATTATTATTATTATTATTATTATTATTATTATTATTATTATTATTATTATTATTATTATTATTATTATTATTATTATTATTATTATTATTATTATTATTATTATTATTATTATTATTATTATTATTATTATTATTATTATTATTATTATTATTATTATTATTATTATTATTATTATTATTATTATTATTATTATTATTATTATTATTATTATTATTATTATTATTATTATTATTATTATTATTATTATTATTATTATTATTATTATTATTATTATTATTATTATTATTATTATTATTATTATTATTATTATTATTATTATTATTATTATTATTATTATTATTATTATTATTATTATTATTATTATTATTATTATTATTATTATTATATTATTATTATTATTATTATTATTATTATTATTATTATTATTAATTATTATTATTATTATTAT